>JAAMPI010000286.1:0-45285 GCA_013054445.1 Cudoniella acicularis
GTTTGGAGCGTGGAGTATAATGGAGCGATTGCAAAATTGGATGTTTGGATGCATGGATGGATGATCATGGGGAAGGAAAAGCTTGATGAATCTTTTATCTTCATTTTTTTGGTGTCGGGTTTGGGATTGGGGATTGATGACGACGACGATGATGATAACGGTTCTTGAATGATGGATGAGTCACGAGGGATGATGTTATGAAGTCAAGAAAGAAGGTTTAAGAGGGATGAATGTGTTTTGTTTGATGTATAGATAGGTAGATAGGAGAGTGATTGTTGTTTATTTAATTCATACAAGCGTTTTTTAGCCGGTTTTGTTCCTTGTCGTTTGATTCTTGATTTGGTGGGTGATAGTGGTGGCAATATACCCTTTGCTTTTGAGATTGAGGGAGAAAANGGGGGGGGGGGGGGGGGGGAGGGTTGTCATATATATATTAAAGTAAACTTGAATGGTTCTGGTTGATGTGATTTGTTTTAGTTTGAATTGAGTTTGAGTTTGACTTTGGTGCGAGTGTGAGTTGAGTGATTTCTTGGTTCCTCCGTCTTGAGTATTCTGACTTTATTTCTTATGATCAAGCTTTGTCATGATTGTCTGAAAATGAATTAAGCCACTTGACTCTTCCATCCCTGTAAGTAGCCATACACATATACATATTCACAAGACATCTTGTTTGTAGAATGCCTATGCTTTATAGACTTTATTTTTCGTTAATCTTACTCCTGTGAGCAGGGTATGCATACAATATCTACAAAATGTCCACGAACTCCCATTTTAAAACAATTACAAACATCCACCACATCATCTCACCATCCAAATCCCCTCCTCCGTCCCTCCCCCCCAGTAGCCTGCCCGCTCGTCCCCCTCACTACATCCCAGGAAGCTCCGCATGATTAACACCCTGCCTCCCATCCCCATGCAACTCGCCAGCATACCGCCCACTACTATCCAACTCCTCAGGCCTCAACCCATACCTCCCCTCGGTCGTTTCCGCCGCCCTCCTCTCATTCGCCTCCACCTCCGTATTCGGGGTCAGTGCTTGCGCATTCGGATCTTGCAGTTCTGCTCTTCCTCCACCAACGGGTATCTTCGTCATGGCTGCTGCTGGGACGGCGAAACTGGACATCGGGGACACGGGTGTGGGTGGTGCTGGTGCTGGTGTTTGGGTGGGTTGGAGGTTTTGAGGTTGTGGTTGGGGTTGCGTGTATTGGGGTGGTGGGTATTGTGATTGTTGCTGTGGTGGTGGTTGTTGTTGCATGTATGGGAATTGCTGCTGTTGTTGAGCTGGCGCTTGCGCTAACTTCGCTTTCCTATTCCTTTGACGCATCCAGCAGAAGAATAAAATGCCGAGGATACCCAGTAAAGCGAGACCGCCCACGACTCCTCCTACAATGGCGCCGATGGGCGGACTCGAGCTGCCGGAGCTGGAAGGGGAAGACGTGCCAGTTGCTTCGGGAACGTAGACGGCGCCTGTGGTTATGGTGATGGTTGTTGAGAGGCCGGTTATTACTGTGATTCCTGAGTCACTGCTGCCGCCGGCTGAGGATGTGCTTGCTGCTGCGATGGTGGTTTGGGCTCCGCCTGCTGCTGAGCTTAATGCGGTGGCTGCACCTGGGTTGCTGGATGCTGTTACAACGACGGCGCCATTGGTGCGGGGATAGCCGGCTTCGGTGCAGTATTCGTCGTAGATGGATATTGCGCCTGGGACCTTTTTGTTGAGGGAAATATTAGCGTATTATTTTCTAAATTGAAGGGAGAGGGGAGTGGTTACCAGTGCTGTTCCGAAGCAGAATGCCGAGACGCAGCGCTCAGGAAGGTGCTTGCTTTGGCCTGAACCGCCGACGTACAATAACAAGCATTGTATACCGTAGAGCTACAGTTCGACATCAATCAGTCCCAAATCTTCCAATTCCAATAAGAAAAAGGGAGGAAGAGAAACAAAACTCACTCGACTGCACATCCTAAATCCGACTGCAAATTATACCCCAAATTGTACTGCCCTGGAAGGTACAAACAGTTTTGCACGCAGGACTGTTCGACCGTGAAGTCCGCTAGGGCCGTGATACTCACTGTATTAGTATCTACAGCCTTCGCTGCGCGGAGGAGGGCTAAGAAAAGCGCGAGATGTTTTGAGGAAGAGAGAGACATTTTTGGCTGGCGTTATCGGAATTCGAAAGGCATTCAGAACAGAAGATGAAAAGAAAAACACAAGAATCTCACCGGCGCGATCGATGATACGGAGTATCAACGCCGACAGCGAGTTGCTGCACCCGCGGCTCGAGTCCAAGGGTTGTCGCATCATGCCGTCTCTGCAATTAGTATCGATCGAATTAGAGGCGGGCGTGACCGCCACTTGACTCTTTCTGAAGACAAGCGTGGAAATGAGTGGTGTACGCAAGTGAGGCTGAAATATTGGTCGACGTTTTGGGGATGGTGTGTCGGAGAACTTGCTAGGGGGGGATGCACGAAAGGGGGTACAGCTCCAAGAGGGAGGTTTTTGGTTGGTTGGTTTGGAGGATGCCTTGCTAGGTGCCTTGCCGATGGTGGGTTGTGGGACTGTGGCATTTGGTGAGTGAACTATTTTTAACGGGGTTTTTGGGCAGCAGGACGTGCGTTGTGCAGTGTGGTGTTTGATTAGAAACTGGGGGGATTGATAATAATGTTTGGATATTCTACATAGAAGCGATGAAGGGAGTGTTTTCTTAGGGGTCTGGAAGCTTGGATTTGGGATAGGTTTAACAGCATGAAGAAAGGGAATGCACGCATTGAAATTCAAGCCTCGAGATGGGCAGAAAAAGCAAATAAAAATATCAGCCACACGGTATCAGCCCCTTATTTGTGAAACATTTCTGATCGAGGCTTTCTGCTTGGCATTTTCTGCCTCCACAAATCTTTCTTTTAACGACTTTCGAGAAGAAAAAGCGTTGGAGAGGTGGGAACCTTATTTTTGGGAGTGAGGATGATGGGCAAGGATTAGTGCGGGGTAGGTGTGGTGGGGTAGTTGGGGTGTTGTCGGTTTGCTTTCTGGGTGTGTCTTCCCTTGTTGTGTTCTTGTTTCTGGATTTGATATATTTTGCTTTGGAGTTTTGATTCTCTAAGTTTGATTTTTTTGGCGATGATTCTGCAAAATCTTTGAAGCTGTCGCTCGCTCTTTGAAAATTGACAGATTGAGTTTCGTCGCAAGTCCTGCCTTTTCTCGAAGTAAAGAGTATCTGGTTCTTTTTTACTCTAAGATCCCAGATTTATTATGTTTTGCTTTCTAAAAACGCTGGTCCAGAAAGTTGAAAAATTTCTTGTTGTTTCTATAGTGTCATCGATAGCAAATCCGAATTGTTCACATTGCGAGTGCTTTTAGGTCAACAGTATAAGATGTGCGTAATTGATTTTTGTTGCCTGGCCGACTTTTATTTGAGATGTCTGCAAATATTCTATTGGTTTGGTGTATTATTCTGTCAACGCTGGGCTGGACCTTAATAAATAGCAGGTGGGAATTACAAGCAAGTTGTTGAAATGCGTTGGCAACTTGGGTATTCCAATTTTGATCAGGGTTAGCCAAGTCCGAGTCCGAGTCCGAGTCGGATTCCGAGTCGGATTTTGCCATTTTTCTTTTGACTCGTCCCAAGAAGTTCGAACCAAGTCGACTTTAGCTGACTTGACTACAACCCGAGTCCAAGTCAGACTTGGCCTTAAACTCGAATCATAAGAATATTAAGTATATCTTCAAGTTTCAAGTACAAGTAACATTTATTTTCAGTTTAATATATACTTTTATATCAAAAATTTCCTTCCAATGCCTTCTATTTATTATCCTAGTACTTATAAAGGCTATAATAGTATAACTAAGCTAATAAACCAGAAATCATACAAGACTTATCATGTGTATATACTATTAATAGTATTCTAAGTAGACTCGCGAGTCGACTTAGACTCGGCACAAGTCAAGCTTTTTTTTGATTCGGCGAGTTAGAGTCCAAGTCTGAGCTGAGTTAAACTCGGACTTGGCTAACCCTGGTTTTGATATTGAATTTTGCCCGTAACCTACACATTCGCATTGTGTGAATCACCCAGTACTTATTAGAAATTCAATCTTTCTTCCAGCTATGAATCGCGCGAAGTGTGTCGCCTATCAGCGCATCTCGCTCGTGATTCACAAAATATAGATATTGAATGTTCTCCGCAGCGCCATCCTCTCCACACCCACAACTCATCCGGTCATACTTCCAAAAACCAGGATCTTTCCTTGCCTGCAATCTGCGCTGGTAGTTGTTTTCCCAACAGCCAACCTGTCGGCTACTTCCTTGGAATTGAAAATTCGGAATTTTCTCGAGTAGGGAACTCGCAAACGCCGAAAGGGTTATACTAAAGGTGAGTTTGCCCTTCACCTCCCTTCTCATCGTACCACAAAATTATTCACTTAACTTTTGAAAGGGTGAATTGCCTGGCCTGACGTACTTTGAGTCCACATCACAGCAACCTCCTAGGCTTCGGGTATTTCTACCAGACCAATTGGCCCACCTTTCACACAAAACCACAAGAACACAATCCAAAGTCCAAATACTAAACAACTCAACTCAAAATGTCCAACGCCACGGACCCAAACGCCGCCTGTTGCATCGGAGCACTAACCAACTCCACACCAGGCGATAACATCTGCCTCGTCCCGGCAACCAACGTCTCCATCTCCAAGCAACAAGACCTAGCCAAATGCTGCCAAGCAGGTCAAAGCCTTGATCTGTACAACTCGGATATACTAGTGCTCGGTTGCTTCATGTACTGCAATCTCACTAGTCCTCCAACGATTTCCAGCAAAATGCCAATAAAATCTCGGCATGTTTCGAGAACATCTTTAACGGCGACGGAATCGAATGTCAGTTTGACACTCGGGATGACACCATGCAGAACTCGGCAACAGTTGTTTACGAAAAGCGCTCAAGCTGGGTGGGAGTCGCACTTGTTGGTTTGGTCATTGGAGCTTTAATCCTCGGTTGATGGGGTATCGATGTCTCGATTGCGAAGCTGGATGCTGCTAGAGCAGTCTCGATTGCGCATGGCTTGGGGATCTTCATGGTGAATACATACTGATGCAGTGATGCTGGGTTGGGGTTTCGCCTGGAAAAGAAGGTTGCTAGATTTGGAATTTGATAACTCGATGGTCTTCATGCATGTAGATGGCGTCGAGGTGCAATAAGAAAAACAATTTCCGCCTGGATTCGCAGATTGATGATTGAGGCCTCCCGCCTTTTAGATTGATTGATACCTTGCTGCCTTTTCGAATTTTGTTTTGTGAATCTGATAATTTTGACTTGTGCTACTAATTTCTTTATCGTATTTGTCCTTTAGGTTAGAAGTGATGTTGAGGTTCAATGAAGCAATTTCCGTCTATGTTCCCGGGTTGATGATCGAGGCCTCCCTTATTCTAGTTTGATTGATGCCTTGCCTATTTTGGGAATTTTGTAATTTTGTAATTTTATATGAATTGGGCAATTTTGAGCTATACGACCAATTTTTCGTTTTGTCCCTAGTGTCCTTTGGGTTATATAGTCAACGGTGCAACAGGCTTCCCATATTTCGCATACACAAAGACCACTCTTCTGAAAAAAGCGACTTACAAGGAGCTCCACACACATCAACATCCTCTACCTTCCAAGAAATCCTGCCAAAAATCCCATGAAGGAGCGGGTTGACAAGCTCTTATATAGTGTCTGTGAGATATAAATACCGATATAAATTACTGGCACAAGCAGTGCGACCTTGGTTGCTGCGCCGTGCCGCAAGCTTCTGCCTCCTTACAGGAACCGGAACCTGGTCCTCGGGAGAGTCGGGCCTCAGTCTTTTATGCATACCTGGTAGCTATTCACGGACGGCGAAGGAGCATTTGGTGTGCTGCACGTCAAGAACCTTGAAACCTTGTCAATATTCAACGTCATGATAACTTTGTCAACACTTTTTTTGATGGGTAAATCTGCGGCAGTGCAGATGATGGATATCTTTTCATTTTCTGGACAGAAGAATCTGGACTCGGAAACGGCATGTGAAAAAAGAAAGTAAGTACCCATTACTCTTTCACCTTCCTCTTTGGTTTCAATAGTTTCGAGACCATATACGGAGGTACTCCGTACAGTACGGAGTAATAATTGGGTTTCGCGTCGGGAAAAAGGGGGGTGGGGTAAGCAGACGCGACTGCAAGGACCCGACCCTACCCTGTTAATCCTCAAGCGCAAGCAATTACCCAAACTCTAACGCGCGACATAAAAACGAACTGGGGAGTGAATCCTTCTGAGGAAACGAAGTAGAAGCCTCACATATGATTTCTGATCATTCTTTCCAAGTTAAATATCTACTAAAACGTGAATTACCTAAAGGAATAGAAACGGTTACTCCTTATCCCTGAACCCCTTCGTAGCGAATAATAAGCGGTGTGGTTGCACGTGCTTACATCGCCTCGGCGATTGGCTAAATAACGACGTCTAGAAGGTTTCACTCTTATCACTCAACACTACGATTTCTAGGATTGACTGGCACAACACGTGCAAAAAATCACATTGGAACAGTCTAGCCTTGTCAAAAATTCGTGATAGAGGCGTGCCGGCCGAGGCGATACAACGGGACGATGGCCTGCCAGCGGACCAATGCCAAAGACAGCAGCTCCTCGCGTGCCTCCACCTCCCTGATGTCAAACTCCAACATCTGCCTGGAGGCCCTGAACAGCACTGCACCTTGGGCTGAAGAAAGCCCCTGCATGGCCTGCAGCTAGGGCAGAACGTGGGCCATTCCAACGTTAACGGTCTTTATCCGTACAAGATGAGAAGCGCCGAAGCTGACATGTTTTTTCCTGTCGTATCGCAATGTCGAACGAACCGCCAGTTTGTCTCTTCTTCTTCATGTTTCCCCGGCCAATTTGATATCCAGACATGCTTTGACATTCAGCGCCTAGACAACGACTTACGAACCCCGCAGTGTTCCAATATCGCACCGTATCAGCGGCCTCGCGAGGCTGTTGACTTAGGATAGGTCATGTCCCAAATCGGCCAGCGAACCGCGCTTCACGAATTTTTTCGATGGGAGAGTACACAATGGGTGGAATCGGTGGCCGACTTGACGACGGATGAGAAGGTCTCTTTTATGCCGTTGGAGAATCTCAAATCCTATTTCACAGCAAACGACTGCAGAGAGTTGAACAAGATTCTCACCGAAGTTTTCAAGACAGACTTTCCGCCAGTTGATCCAGATCTTGTGCTACGCGACCATACTGCCATATTTTGCATTCTGTTGCGCATTGGCCAAGGACAATATATCGAGCATTTTGCCCAATATGAGGAGCTTTCTGATCGACGTCTACCTTTTGATCCAAGTCGCCCTCCGGCTGAGCTTCCCGCAGTTGATGATGACCCGACATTTCTCGAGAGGTTTTGTGAAAAGCAAAGAATGTACTGCGTTCCAATATTCGATGGCCACATGTTACACAAGAACTTCGGCCGGCAACGTTTCCTCCCTATTACTTCGAAAGAACCACGAGAAATAGAAGGGCAGGCTCAAAGATACATCATAACTTTATATGGACCCCACAATAGACTTATTCCTCCCGCGCAAGCTCAAGTAAGTGTCGAGTTACAGAATATATGGTTCTAATCGGCTAACAAAATTAGCAAATGAATGCTGCCAATGCAAATACCTTCGTCCTCAAGAGATACCCGGGCAAGGAACACGAGGCTGTTTATAGGGAGGAGGTCAATGGCTTTCGCAGTGTGAAACAGGCGGACAGTATCATAAAGTTCTATGGGAGCTATATCCATGGCGATGAATATAATATTCTACTGGAATTCGCTGAAAAGGGTACTCTTGAGCAATATTTTGCGCTCGAGTCACCACCAAGTCGAGGAGGGGATATTGTGAAATTTTGGGAAGCTCTTTTTCGCTTGATTAAGGGTTTAAAAGCTGTGCACTCTGTTCGGAAGTATGTTTTCCCCCTTTAAATGTTCACGGTCTGTGCTGATTTCTGAAGGGGCCATCTAAATGTCAATCCACAAAGTGTGTCTGTACTGAGCGCCGGAACCGAATCATCAAACTGGCAGTTCAAGTTCTCAGATTTTGGTTTGAGAAATGCGGAAAGCAAAGAAGGCCAGGACGGCGCAAATGCGGCACCAGAAAACGAAAATTCTCCAACTTATAGTAAGTACTAGTGCTGAAGAAATAGCATCTCTAACACATGATAGGCGCCCCCGAACAGTATATGCGGTATGATCAAAACGATCAGCCTCGTCCAGGGTCTCCAAAGCCTACTTGGGCAGCCGACATATGGGCTCTTGGCTGTATCTATAGCGAGGCTGCCATTTGGATCGCGGATGGATATAAAGGGCTCGTCGATTATCGCAAGCAACGTGCGATCGAATTCGAAAGAATCATGTTCAAAAGTGGCGATTGTTTTCATGATGGCTTACGAGTGCTTCAATCAGTCCTTGATGCCCACAGAGACATCGAGGACCGACTGAGACGTTCAGACAATATCACCAAGGATGTTTTGGACTCTATGGTAGATGAAATGTTATGGGAGGAAGACCGACCAAATGCTAAGGCATTGACACGAAAAGCCGAAATGATTCTGTCTAGAGCACGTCAGAAGCTCGCTCCAAACTCGCCAGACGACATCATCAGGCCCGGGAGTAGCCAAAGTCGGACTTACCCTCCTCCACGACTTCAACCTCCGTCGCAAGCTCTTCCACCAATTCCGCGCGGTCTGACTCCTGCATTGTCTTCGATTTCCGAGCAGCAATTTCCAACTAACGTTGATAAATGGCGATCTCAGGTCAGTCCAGTTGCACCAAGATCGCGTTTTGGTTCTAGCATTGCCAGCGAGTCATCTAGTCCAGTACTCCCACATCAGCAATTGAGTAGCACTGAGAGCGTATCGGATCTCGACCGGGAAATCACAGGTTCAATAGCCAGTTGGAATTTTGGGGATAATAATTCTGTTGTTGCGCCATCTACACCTTTCACCTCGCCACATGTCAGTGTTCACTATGATTTCCAAGGTCACCCAAATGAGGGACGACCTCGCGCTGCACCATCTCCCGGCCCCCAGGAATATAGAAGGCCTCTTCCTAATCACAATCTTTCCCGTAATTTGTCATACATGGGTAGCGAATCATCGTTTTCATCAACTCATCCGCCACGTAGGGACTCGGCACGAGTTATGAGTTCATATACGCAGGGATCCGCTACATCGATACCAACACCGCGAAACCAGTGGTTTGAAGGCGCTGCTACCAGTGATGTACCGCCAGCTCCAAATCAGTGGACCGAACCTACCAGTGATCCAAATCCAAATCCAAATCCAAATCCAGAACCAAGGACGATGTCACCACCTCAAAATCAACTGAACCAAGGCCCTGTCCTTGATGATGCACCACCAGCTCAGAGCCAATGGAATATAGGTTCTGCCGTCAGTGATCTGAAACCAGATTCAAGATCGGTGCTGCCATCTCAACGAACAGGAGGTTCTGTTGTCGGTGATTCAAGGCCAGAACCGAGGGCGATGCCTCCCGTTCAGAATCATCTCAGAGAAGGTTCTGCCGTTAGTGATTTAAATTCAGAATCAAGGGTGGTGCAGCCAACTCAAAATCGTCTGAGGGAAGCTTCCGGTGTCAGTGATGCAAGGTTAGAGTCAAGGACGAGGTCACCATCCCAAAATCATTGGGCCGGAGTCTCCGCCGCCAGCGATTCACGACCAGACTTGATGGCGATGCCACCACTTCAAAACCAAAGGGCAGAAGGCTCTATTATCAGTGATCACAGGCCAGAATCAAGGAGGGTGCCCACGGCTGAAAATGCATGGAGTCAAGGCTCCGTCATCAGTAACGCACTACCAGCTCAAAATCAATGGACCGGAGGCTCTGTTGTTAGTGATATCCGACCAGATTCAAGGTCGACGCTGCAATCTCAACACCATCGCCCGGGTGGGTCTGTCGTTAGTGATATACGACCTGAATCAGCGGTGATGCCGCAAACCCAATGGATGGGAAGCTCAGAATCAACGGTTACTGATGGGTCGAAAACTGCTAGCCGAGCACCGAGTCGAGGTAGCAGTCGACATTCGACCTTTTCCCTACCCCGAAGCACTCACAGCGACGATAATCCCCCCGCTCCAACCAAGTCACAAAAACGTTCCTTGGGATTTTCTCTTTTTCCTTCAAAATCTCGAAGTGGTGGTGTGCCGCCTAGTCCGAGCGTGACTTCACTAGAAAAGCATTTCTTCTCCCGCAAGGAAAGTGTTTCATCATCACACTCAAGTCGCCATCCTTCAACCCCATCTGAAAGAGCGTCACCGATTCCGGATTTGCCTCAGAGTAATGATTATTTATCCGTAAATACCTGTCTACAATGGAAAATTGCACACAAAACGGTCAAGAAATCCTCGAAGATTCCACCTTTACCTGGTGTCAGTATGCTGCAAGGAATAAAAGAGAGGGATCATGTGAGATTTACCCCTTTAACCTTTATTTATTATCAAAACTAATTATGTAGGTCTTCATCATCGATGACAGCGCCTGCATGTCTCCAGTCTGGCCCGATGTCAAACGAGTCTTCGAAGCACTTTCATATGTCGTGAAAGGCATGTCACCCGATGGAACCGAGCTATTCTTCACCATTGCCTATGACACCTGGCAACGAAGAGACACTTCCGACCTCTGCATGTATTTGGACAAGAAAGCCATAGCTGGAGTGACCAACATTACAAAACGTTTGAACTTGCAATTACAGGCTTACAGAATGAGAATGAACAAGGCGAAGGAACTAAAAGGAGCCAAGAGCATCGTCAGACCTATGAGTTTCTACATCTTGACGAATGGCGAATGGCCTGAGGTTCCTGAATCAAAGGTTGCGATCAAGGCGATGGCGGATTTCCTCATCGCGGAGAATTTGCTGCAGGGGCAGGTTACGATTGAGTTTATCAGTTTTGCGCAGACTGCAACAGCAGTGCAGAAGGTGAATGATTTGGCGAAGTCGGACTATGGATTGTATGTTTCCCTCTT
The DNA here is from genome assembly GCA_013054445.1 of Cudoniella acicularis. NCBI lineage: Eukaryota > Fungi > Ascomycota > Leotiomycetes > Helotiales > Helotiaceae > Cudoniella > Cudoniella acicularis. The sequence goes on from JAAMPI010000286.1 coordinate 11,028, forward strand.
ATATCGCCCTAAAAGCCGCCGAGACTGACATGTTAACTCCAGGCAAATCACCGATTGCACGCCGTGGACCGGAAATGTCCTCAAGATGCTTGCAGGGCCACTTGATAGATCACTCTTTGAAAACGATGGGCGAGAGATAGCAGGACAGCGTTCCATTAGCCGTCAACCTAGCATCTCGCATGTTTATGCTCCTGGCGGTGGCAACGTGGCTTTGACCGAATTGGCGTGAGCTTCATCGATAATTTTTGACTTATATACTACGAAGCGGAGGTTCATTTATTGTGTGGCATCTATTTTTCTATGTTGCAGAATCTGATTCTTGGTTGGATGTGAAGAGTACATGAGTTGGGATTTTAATTTCAAGAGGCGTCTTGTTATATAAGATTCAAATGAGGGACGGATTATAATTTTCTTTCTCCGATAGGAAGCGGAAAGGGGGGACAAGGCAGATGGGTGAAGGAAATCGGAAACCAGGACACTCGGCACCGGCGCGAATACCGGCATCGGCATTGGGCATTTGGGCGAAGGAGACGGAGACAGAGACAGAGACATCGCATTGGAGAATTGATTTAGAGGAAGACTTCTAGCATTCCGGCATTCTCTAGAGAGACATATTTTGGCTTAAAGAGCGAGCAGAGATTTTCACTACCCTTTGTAAGTTTTAGCTGGCGGGCGGGCGAGTATAAACATCAACAAACGTCTTAGATGTATGTATGTACTGTACACGTATGACAGATAAGATAGCACGAGTATATTATATTATTTTTTTCGAAAAATAATTTAGATTCTGCATGTGTCTGATCCCCTTTTTGATTTTCAGATGCAACAATTCTGAGATGTTGCTTCGTACAGAAGGTAAAACTTTGATATGACGCAGTTTGTTTTGTGTGGTGGTTTGATCCCCCTGGATCGAGATTGGATTGAGATTGGGATTGAAATCCTTCCCGCACAAGGCTGCAAGGAAGCACTTCGTAAGATGGTCCCCTGAAACTTAAGCGAGGTGAGAGGTTTTGTTGCAAGTCACAAGTAGGATTCTCGATATAAGCATACGAAGCAGAGTGGCACGTGATATACTCTTGTGTTGAAGGAAAGGTAGGCCGTCATTTTGCGATGTGCAACAGAAAGAAGGTGTGACATGTTGGGGAGGGGTGATTGGATAGGCGGTCACTGAGGGGTTTCTGAAGGTTTACTTCGAGGTGCAAAGGTCTGAGTATGGGTGATGTGATTGGGTGTTTGATAGAACGCTAACGGTCAAGAGTCAACTCTTCTGAGGACCGAAAATTCCTTTAACTAGATATAGCTAGAGGTTAGTGAAATGTCCAATCACGGGGAGAGAAAAGGGGTCGTTGCACTTCGCAGGACTGGCAACCTTCACAAGAACCATCAACTCTTCTGAGGACCGTCAAGCCATCTAACTCTATCAAGTTAAAGCAGGATGGGTTACCCAATCGCAACCTCCAAAATCGAACTTTTCTAGTTTGTTGCACTTCGTAGTAAGACCGTCAACCCTTCCTCGTCAATGTTCTTCATCCTGCGAAGTGCAACAAAGCCCTCTCCTCACCTCCCACTCCAGGTTTCACAGGTATCTTCTGTTGCACATCGCAAAAACGACCGCCTCGCCTCAACACACACCCTTGCCAAACTTTCGCGGTCTACGAAGTGCAACAAAACCTAACCCCCTTTCTCGGAAAAACATTGTTCTAGGGAAGGGGAGGGGAGGGTGGAAGGTTTTTCATAGGCGAAGATGATGGTGTTGACTTTGCGATGTGCAACAAAAAATGTTTTGTGGTGGGTGGGGAAGTGAGGGAAGGTGGATGTGTGGCGGTGGCGGTGGCGGTGGCAGTGGCAGTGGCGGTGTGGGGGTTGCGGAAGGGGATCGAACAACACATGAAAGCCTACTTAGAAAATTCGTTCTAATTGTTTAAGATTTATGATAAGTAAAGGGGCTTCAAGATCTGAATTGAAGTCTTCATTTTCGTGAGGTAGAATTGGATTCGTAGAAGGAATCTTCTTATCTTGGATTCTTAACCAAAAGCCGTGAATACTACTCTTCTCTTCACGTCACAAATGCACAAACTGTCATATCTTTCCATTTAATTGATTTTGAATGATTATTAAGAATAAGTCACCCAATCTCATGTCGAATACCTAAAACTTAAATCCTGCTTATCCGTCACATCCTCACCCGCCTCATAAAGATGCACCGCACCATTCTCCGTCATCAACCCATCCCTCCTCTTATTCTTCCTCACACCATCAAACCAAACCAACGGCATGAGCAAGAATAAAATTCCCCAAGCTACTAATAAGCAAATAAGACCATTCAGATACCGAGGCGCCGCATCCGTTGTCTACAGCTGCGGGAATGCAATTCCACCTACGCAGTATCCGATGAAGCAAAGTGCGTTTACAACAGATTTCTTCGTGCTACCTTTTACGTTCGAGGCGTTGAGACTCATAGTTAGCACGAAGATGCTGGAAATGTAGCAGCCGAGCCAGGCGCCGATGATAATGGGCCAGCCTTTGAGCGGGAGAACGAGGAGCATGATGTTTCCCACGACAGGAATAGCGATGAGACTGATGATAATGAGACAGCTCTTTTGGGGGAAGAGGACGCAAGAGAGGACGTAAGAAAGGACGTAAGAGAGGACGCCGATCCAGATGGCTACGATTTGTACTGCACCCGAGAGAGAGCCATATAAAATGGTGTCACCAGAGGTGTAGGGGAGGCGAAGGTGAGGACTGGTGAGGGGGCTGTGAGGAGAATGCCGTAGAGGAATGCGGTGTAGGATTTGAAATCCAGTGCTGCTTCTATGAGATGCTTGAGCGAGAAATTGGTTTTGTCTCCCCCGCCGTGCTCAGAATCTAGGCGACGACGCGCTGCAATTTTTCTTCGGGAGTAAGGAACCGGGCTGTTTCGGGGCTGCTGGGCATCAGGAGCTAGAACACGATGCCGGTCACGGAGGTTAGGATGCCACAGACGGTAAACATGATTCTCCATGGTGCTAGGGATAGGTTGGAGTTCTGCCCGATACCATACATTAGTAGTACGCTGACGATTTGGGCGAGTGCGTTACAGGTGATCCAGCAGTCGATTCGGAGGGCATGCTCGCTTTTTTTGTACCAGATGCTGGTTATGGTGATGAAGGCTGGGGAAACGGTTCCCTCGGCTACACCGAGGAAGAAGCGGACGGCGAGGAAGCTGCCGTATGCTTTTGGTGCTGCGAGACACATGTATACAATGCCCCATATGATGCTGTGTTGTTGTCAGCACTGACATTTGGCTGCACTCGGAATTTGAGGCACTTACATCGTGCCGCTAACGAAATTGGAAAGAGGGAATCTTGACATCAAGTAGATGAAGAATGGTTCACTGCAAAGTTGTCCGACATAAAACATGGCGCTAGTCATCGAGTATTGACTTCTAACAAGTTTCAAATCCGTTGAGTCCGTACACGGATGCGTAAGCCAAACTTTGCTTGCCGAGATTTGACGTAGGCTCAGTATTTTGTAACTCAAGAATTGAAAGCTTTTCTCACATTAAAAGAAGAACACAAAGCACATCTATAAATGGTCAGTACGCAGCGCCAAAAAGTCGGGTAGTTAAAAGTTGACCTTATCATAGGAAGAACAACCATATCTGTCTTGAGAAGAACCCTTCTTCAGGAGCCTTGTCGCCATTATCATCGGGACTCGCGAGATTGCCAGACGCTCCATCAATACTTGGAGGAGTTATAACCACCGCGTCCTTTTCGTACTTCTCCGACACTTTGCTGGATAATTCAAACCAACGAGGGCAAAGGTCCAGTAGAAAAGATGCAGAATGATGACAGAAACTTAAGACCCCGCAAGCAAAGAATTCCCCCCCAGATCACCCACGGGCGCGACTGATTCCATAATTAGAAGGACATCGCAAAAATCGAGATTCCATGAGAATAGGACCCGACTCCGGGTGCAGAGATAAGGAGGACTTTTCCATTTCCCCGTTGTTTATGAACGGGTTTCAAAGTATTCTGCGATAGGGCAACGTTTAAACCTCGCGCTGATCTTAAATAGCCCCATTTGAGGATTTGAGAGTGGGATAGAACTTCTATCATAAAAGATGGGCGGAGGAGGGAGTGAAGCTAGGAATAATGGTTTTCTGGACCATCTTGAACTTTCAAAGCTCGCGGGTAATGCTATGGTCCAAAGTCGCAGGAATAAGTCTTTGCAGCCACTTGGCCGTTGCAAATATGTTGTGTTTGAAATGTTGTGTTGAAATGTAGACGATGTAGTTGTTGAAGTTGCGAAATGGCCAAGCAAGCTTCCCCGGCGTTTACCCACAAGGTCGCTTAGCGCCGGTATAAGGTTGAGGGGTTGCCCGTGCCTTCGCTCCCTCGTACAATTTTCATATTTCCACTTCCACTGCTGATGAGACGCCATGGTTTCCGTCAGACTTCGGAAGACCTGCTAGATTGTTTTGGCCGCTCCTCTCCACTTCCATGGATCCATGCCTGATATTGCTTCACAGAGCTGGGAACCTCAACGCTGCAGTTCGTATGGTTTGTTGATATGTGCTGGCAAAGGTAGGACGAAAATTGCCACACGTGTATTGTTATTTTCTTTACCCTTTTTCACCTCTTTTCTGAATAAATCTGGGGACTGCTTGTATCACAGAAGCCCACGATGGCCTCGACAGAATTCGACCACGAAAGCTTGATTAAGCCATGGAAGGCTTCACTACCGAAATCTTACATCTTCACGAATGCGAATCTCATCGATCCGGTCGACGGCATAATTCGTAAAAGGGTGACTGTCAAAATTTCAAGAGGAATCATCGAAGATGTAAATGATTCTGCTTCCCCAACCCAAATTTCGAATATATCTGCGGATTCCATAACGATTGATCTTGAAGGTAAATACATATGTCCAGGTCTTTTCGACTGCCATGTTCATATAATTGCGGTTCCTGGAGAGGAAGAATGGAGGAATACCAAGCATCTTGATCTCCAAACCTCTGCATATCGACAAGCTTACGTCTGTGAGAGTATGCTTAGCAGAGGGTTCACAACAGTTCGGGATTGTGGAGGAGCTTCACTGGCCTTGAAAAAATCAATTGAGGATGGTCTCATTCAAGGGCCACGACTTTTTATTGCTGGAGATTTTCTCTCGCAATCTGGAGGACATGGAGATACCCGCGGTCCCCACGACAAATCTGACATCATCTGCTGTAGAGGAGGTTCCTCAAATTTCCCATCCAAAATCTGTGATGGAGTTCCGGAATGTCTTCGTGCAGCACGGGAGAATATTCGAACTGGATCCGACTTCTTGAAGATAATGGGCGGTGGTGGAGTTTGTTCTCCTACAGATCGGATTGATAATATCCAATTCACAGCTGAAGAAGTCCAAGCTATTACCACCGTTGCCAGACACAACAAAACATATGCGACTTCGCACGCCTACACGCCTGAGTCGATTCAGCAAGCAATCAACAATGGAGTGATGGGGATTGAGCATGGAAATCTCATCGACAAAGAGACGGCAGGCCTCATGGCATCCAAAAGCGCATATCTGACGCCCACCCTGGTGACATACTCTGCCATGGCCCAGGAGAAGCATGCAGGATATATGCCACGGGAATCAATGGCCAAAAACTCCGAAGTCTTCGTCGCAGGTCTTCATGGATTGAAGATAGCATCTGAAGCAGGTGTAAATATCTGTTTCGGGACCGATCTTCTTGGTCATCTTACCGCTTCTCAATCGGAGGAATTCAGTATTAGAAGTCAGGTTCTTTCCCCGCTTGCTATTCTGCAGAGTGCTACTGTTACTCCTGCTAGAATGATGGGGCAAGAGGGATTTTTGGGCCAGATCAAGCCGGGATTTGCTGCTGATATGTTGATTTTGAATTCGAATCCTTTGGAGGATATTGAGGTTCTTGCGAATCCGGGGAAGCATATGTTGGCTGTTTTGAAGGAGGGAAGGGTGTGTAAGAGTCGATGGAGGAGGTTGGATGAGGATGTTCGGAAACAACCTGAGTACATAGAATAATCAGAATGTGAGACCTAAACCAAAAAATCGGGAGTCGGAGTCTCAAAGCAAGATATTTGTGGCAATTGTGTCAATTCCGTTAGAAAGACCTGGCTACCCTTCAATTGCTTCGCGAACTTCCTCCCACCACACACCCAAAAGAATCTAAGCAATCACCCATTTTTATAAAAAGGCAGTTTCACAATCGTAGTTCCAGAAAAGGAGGACTTATGTCATCTTCATGAGATTTATAATTCACAGTAACAGAGTGTTCAGTCTCCGAAGCGTGACTAGTCCCATTATACCACGGACCCGTCAACAAAGCCTAATATTTAATACAAGATTCATGTTAACTTGAATTTACTCATATTAATGTAATTGATTAGACTAATAATTCTCAAATAAACTTCCTGGAGTTCTTGGATTATCTAGCTCTAGCCATGTATAGACGATCCGTGAAGTCTTATCGTATACCTCGGTATACCGGACCTCTTATCAGTATTCTGAGATATTTACTCCTTACGCCGTCCTGAGACTGGCCCCCAGCCCGGTGAGTCACTCTTTGGCGTAGTGGTATTAGGATTCTGAGGGGTATATCTAATTAATTGACAAAGAAATGCTTACTTTTCCCTTGCAATTTCTTACTATACCAACCCCAACTTTCTATTAATTAGCGGCCACCCCCACGTGAAATTCAATTACGAACCAGGGATTATTTGCTTAGTTTGATACCCCACTAGCGCAGAATTTTGTTCCCTACGGGTATAAATACCTTCCCTTCATCCCCAACTTTCAAACTTTTCTCCTCAGCTCTCTTTGCCTATTGGCTTAGATCAAGTGTAGTATCTGTTCTTTTCAGTTTAGTAAGCACACATTCCTTTTCCAAGCTGCAAAACCGTCTGCTAACAATCATCAGATCTCTGAAAGACGAAGACTCTTCGTCATCAAGATTATTCTTATTTTTCGAATCCAGGGGGAGGCCTCCAAGCTTGCTTGTGCCTCTTCCTACTGTGTCCTCTGTATTACACTGCCTCAGAGTGATGCGAATTCTATTTTTACCTTTTTCATTGTAGATTTTGGCTTGCCAAGGCTGTGAAGAAAATTTTTGGAAAGTGAAATTGAGGCTTTGTTTTGGGTTGTGGTTGAGGATATACGACGTGTCATTGTTGTGCCCTCCATCTCGCGTTTGCTTGCCCGCGTTTGTTTTTGTTTTGGCAGCTAACCGCCCCGAAGTAACAATGTAACACAACATCTTACTTTTATTATTCCAGTCCATGGTTTGGCTTACCGTAATTATAAAGAAGATGTTCGAGGAAAGTACGCTCGAGTTCACGGGGTAAGTTGAGGAATTCGATCTCTCATCAGCTTCACGACGGAGCGACCCTTGCTCAACTGAACCAACGCGCAAGAATTAACCACAAATAAACCTCAATTAAATACACTCAACAGTAGACGCAAGATCTTTTGTAAATACTTCCTTTAATTAGATTTAATAAATAATATGTGATTGTTTTGAGATCACACCTGCCTAAAACCCATCAAGATCTGACATGGCAAAATTTTTGCACATTGACCCCGCGTCCTCCCCACACCTGTATCAGAAAATAAACAACAAATCAACCCCGCATTATTTTTTAAATCCGAAACTTGGATTGCTCTTTTTGAGGTCTGGTATACCCGGCGTAAGTTTAATATCAAATTGATTCATGGTGTTGTATCTTGTTAAAATCGAGATGCCTGCGCAGCTGCTGCAGTACGTTTTGATATTCATCCACCTGAATCTCGGTCACTAGAAAATAAACAACAAATCAACCACACATTATTTTTCAAACCTAGAACTTGAATTGTTATTTATGAGATCCGTTATATCCGGTATAAATTCAGCATCAAATTAATTCGTGGGGTTGTACGGTATGGAAAATTGAGATATCTGCGCAGCTCCTGATTCACCCACCTCCAGGCACCCACCTGCCACCTTCAAGACAGATAGTCATATCTCCACGTGCCATTCACCCTCCCATTTGCCCAGTTTGCACATTCCACTAGCGCCAACTCGCCCTTCCCACGGGTATAAATTCCCGTCCTCTTCCCACCCTTTCGATTTCTTTTTCTCTTCTCTTCCTCTCCCCACAATTTCCACCTCCACCACATCTCCCCGCAAACATACCCACCCACTCTCACCACATAGTCCCATCCAACCTCCTCGCACTCAAAACCATTCCATCACACCACGCCACCATCACATCAAACTCAAAAACTCACCCGGCCCTCGTTCCTTCTACCCGTCCTCCTATGAGTCCCTCAAACTATCGGCTCGGTTTGGGCTTAGCCTCGATGTCCGAAATGCATCGCACGGGTGTCCATTCTTTAGTCTTTAGGGGGCTCCGTATACTCAGACAGTCAGACGGTTGTAGAAAGTTCGCTGCGCTGCGGTTCCTTGCTTTTTTGGACTATTGATGAGATGTGTGATAGGAGAATGCTGGGGGTTGGGGTTCTAATATTTGATGGCGGGGTTTGACGTGGTTTAGAGATGTGGGTTATTGGAGGCTTTCTTTTTTGCTGTGAGAAAGTCAGTTCTTGTTTCTTCTTTGTACTTCTGGATTCTGGATAATTAGGATTGTGGTGGGAAAATAGCTGGTGAGTAGTGATCAATCCCTTCTGCGGTGAGACGAAGGAATACCCCGAAGTTAATTTGAGCATTGACGTCTATTTTCCCTCCGAAAGCTTCAATGCTCCTTCGAAACATTCGGAAACAATATATCGAATTGCATGGTTCACATGAGCCCGCGGCTAGTGAGTGCACTTTTCGTCGCTTTTGGGAATTTCCTTTCAGCACATATTTGTCTGAGGCCATGAGGCATTGAAGGAATCTGGCAGTAGTGCTCCCAGGGTTATTCGGGCCCAGTGAAGCCTGTATTCCCTCTCCCCGGCCTTGCTTCTATCCTAAAATTTATCTTAGTTGGTCAAATACTCGCAACATATGTCACGCCAAAGCGAGAAAAAACTTGAGTAGATATCAATCGAACCGCATACACAGCCAACAAAACAGAAACTCCTTCCCAAATTCTACAAGTGAATGCACAGGTCCACTTCAGTTGCCCCTTTCCCTTCAAAAATAATAATAAACTACCTAATGAAGCAAAAGTTGTGACGCGTATCCCCATCTACACTACCCTGGATGGACCCCTAGACACAACTCTTGCCCACTGTTAAGTAGGAGGTAGATTCAATCAAACATAAATTTCTGAGCTAGGAGGATGCGGCTAACTTTTACCTCCCTCTAGATAAATCTCTATAGGAGTCTTTACCGATAAAACTTTACCATGTTTTACAGCAGAGGCGGCATTGTTACGGTCCCCCTAAACGGCTTAATGGGAGGAAAGTATATATGGGTGGACCATGAATATGGTATGAACAAGGAGCCTCTTTTATTCAGACCGACTCAAACTTTCGCACCTTTGGTCCCCGCAGCAATTTTCAGCAGTTCTCTGCTCCTCGTCGCAAATTTTGGTTTGAGATTCGAGACGAACACAACGCAACAAGGGGACATTTTGCAAGTTCTTAAAAATCCTTTAACATTCCCAGATCCAAGCTAGATCAGATCGTGGGGCTGATACTCTAAAATACATGATGATAATGCAAAAACGCCAACAAATCCGTCCATGCAAAATTCATCCCCAAGGCCAACATCCGGGAAGAAGTGCCCTCCATCCCTCCCTCAAGATGGCTGTGATTATCCTCAATACCGAGCCAACAAAGCCACCATTTCCAACCTTTCCACCAACATACATAAACAATTTACAGCATTAACTTCATCCTACCATCAATCATATTATTCCAGATCCATGATCTTGAACTCTTACCGCGACTCGGATCGGTCGAGCTCGCCATTATCTTGGCGTGCTTGTTCCTTCTCTCATAAAGTTGAATTCAAAAAGAGTTCGCGCCGCTCAACTCTTCACGCTACTCCCGAAACTGCTCACTCCGTCTCTCCATCTTTCTCCGATGTTAAGACCTCCTGCCCATTTTGGCATCTTCATTGTCATCTTCACCCTGCCCTCTACCACCGATTCAACCATATTGATGATGCCAAACGTAGTGCTTCCAAGGGCTCTGAAGAGCGCCAAAGTTGCAACACTCCAAAGGATAAAGCTCAGGTAGAAATTGCTCCCAACATCGGTATTACCATACGCTTCACTGACGGCCATTGCAAGGATTGCATTCGCAATCATCCAGCAAAGAACCATGTATGTTCGCACAGATCTGTAGTAATCTTCCTGCTGCTGAGCTTCCGAGACTTCAGGCTTTGGAACTTCGATTCTATCCCTGAGATTGCGGAGTGCTTCATCGTAGCCAGAGTCGATATCTAGCTGCTCCGAAGGCATTTCCAACTCGACTGTGGACCCCTTTCCGCGCGCTTCAGCAGATCCTAGATCAGTATGGATGATGTTGTCTCCCTTGGTACCCCAAGAAATATCGTGCGTGTTGCAGAAGGCGTAAACTTGGAGTGTGCAGATGTACGAAGGCAGGAGCAGGAAATACTGAGCGGAGGATGTGATCATGTGCCAGGGATCGAGGTACAAGAAGGACATCAGAAAATAGAGTCCCATTGTCGAGCCGGTAGAGACTATGAGGTTTGTGAAGGTGTTGTTGCCAAGGCTGAGGTTTGAGTCTTTCTTCTTCAATTGGCGGATGACGATGTAGAACGCGGCGAATGTGTTGTAAGCCATGATGATCGAGTAGACGACCATCGATGTGAGGTAGAGCTTCTTAGCACCTTGAGGTCGGTTACCCATGGAGAGGATAAATTGCGTGCAGATCAGCAGGACACAGGTATACCGCAAGATGGTGAAGATTACGAGACCAATGTTGTGACCGAAAGGATCGACAGTAGGATCAGAGAGAGATCCAGCCACGAAGTAGAAGGTTAGGTAGAAATTGGCTAGCGAGAAGAAGGTGAAGAGCAAACTGATGAATTGGTAGACGAATTCGATGTGCAGAAGGATTTTGCGGCCGATTGTGTGATCTGTGTGCCAAATCTGCTTGAAGTGGACTAGGGAGTAGACTGCTGCGAAAAAGGCGCCGTTGAGCATCTTCTTCGCTGGGATATGAATTCAGGAACGGTATCTATGTCGTGTTAGTGGAGGTATCGAAAAAAGAAATGCAGACATACCTGGAACATCGGTTTCTCCTGTGCAACTTTTCACGTATTTCAACACCCATTTTTCATCTCTTTTTGCTACGAGTTCCCAACAGAGGATACGATCTTCCGCCAAGTACATGTTCGCGGTAAAGACGTCTGCATTTTGGCCATGCAAAGTCTCTCCCTTGAAGTACTGACTCAGAGGACCGTGCCCTGTGTGATCATTTTGCAGAGCGTGGTATCGATATGCACTCAAAGCACCGGGAAGCACAGTGATATACCCGAACACACTCTCTAACGGCTTGTCCAGGATATTTGACATCTTGTACTCGAAATTCTGGGAAGCTACCAAAGGGTTCAAAAGATGAACTCCTAATCTTCCTTTCATGGCTTTGATTTCACCACAAGCGCCGGCGACATTAGAGTCTGTGTCGAAGGCCTTCCACAAATGGTAGAGAGAATTTCCTCCGGGTTTTGTTCCCACATCCAAAAGGATACAAATGTTTGGTGTGAGAGCCCTTCCAAATGCGTTGAAAAACCAGCGATGCGAGTTCAATTTCTTGGCGTTCTTTTCCTTTAAACAAAATATCATTTGACAAGGAACTATTCCCTTTTCCGCACCCTTAAATTTGAGGTCTGAGTCGAGAGAAACCTGGGTTGTGTATTCGTAAACATGCGCTTGTACTTCTTTCTGGTTGACCAAGTTCTTCGCGATACCATCCTGGTAAACGCCCATAGCAGCAAGTGCATCGAGTGTCCGAGGATGGACCTTTTGTCGCCCATCAGAAACAATACAGACTACAATCTTTTGCCACCCGTGCTCTCCCCATGTTCTGGATTTTGATCGAGAGCAAAAATGGGAGACATTCTTCATGACTGCGTGCATAGTCCTGGTAAAGTCAATCTCGTTTTCATTGTACATGGTGATGCAAATAAAAAGTTCAGTCTCTCGTGCTGTAGGCCCAATGTTTTGGCGCAATTTGTAACCTTTGGATACAAAATCATCAGGGTCGCAGGTAACGGCTGTGTATCGCATGTGGGTAAACTCAGTCTCGTCCCGTCGTGGCAAGAAACTGTATAAGATGGTAGGAATTTTGCACTCGAGGATGAGCTCTCCATTGATCAATCGGACTTCCTTTTTGGCCATTTGCGCTTGTCGAGCCCCTCTGCGCTCTTGCTTTCCATCTGGTGCTGGGCCATAATGCTCGTAGTCTTCCTTGCTTTCTGTATCATCCGTAAGGGTGTCATTTGACATGTAAGACTCTCTTGTTTTCAGTCCATGATGCGATTTTAGAGGACTATCCGGCCCAAAAACATCATCTCCATCGCCAATGTCATTCTCTAAGGGGATGGAAATCGTCGCATCATCTGCAAAGGTAGAGTTTCGAGCCGAAGCACCTGGACCTGAGAAAAGTGGTGCTGGAGGTAGTGGGCGTCTAGGGCTACCTCCATATCTAGAGGATGGTGTTCCCGGTCTCGGGCTACCATTGAGGTCCACCGGTTCGTACCTCAAATCTGCGGGAGGTGGCCGCACAAATTCCGAGGATTCTCTCGATGGTGACCAAGATCGTGTTGGTGATGCCCGCCCGCTTGGAGAATATGGGACATATTGTGTCTCCGAAGGAGCCATTGAAGGTGCGCTATCGATGATTGAAGGGGCTCGCGAGTGTGTAGAGGTGACAGAGGGTTGATAGGATCTGCGCGGAGTATAGGTACTGTTTTTACTAGTGTGTAAGCTTGATGAATTCTTTAACTGCGACTCCAATCTTGAAAGTGGGTATTTGACAGGAGTTCGCAGAGATCTCCTGCGAGAAGGCCCTGGAGGTAGAACTGGAAGATCCACTGCCGGCACTTTCTGCATCTTGCAGCTTAACACAGCTTCTTCCTCTTCCTTGAGAGACATAAGGTGTGCCGGAGTCGAAACTTGAGTCTTTCTGATTTGCGCAATAGGTGGACGCTGTAGATTCTGTGATACATACGGTCGATTATTTTCATCGTCTTGTGATGTCAACAAACGGATTTGGGATGAGTCGGATGGGTGTCCGTTGGAAGTAGATCCATTTTCGTCTCCATAAGCAGGAGGTTCGGAGTAGTAAGGAGGTCGCGAGGGCGTATTTGGACTGTCCATCTCGCTCAATTCTTCAATGTTTTCGCGCCAATTGCGCCTGTTCAGGCTCGAGGAATGTTATTTGCTTCAATTCATGCGACAGGAGGGCTGTGTGGCGGTGATGATAATTGCGATGACGATTAGTTCGGAATAAGGATTTGCACAGTTCTTGCGATGCTCAATTGTATTTGCGAGGAACAGTGGGATTGTAAAGCTTCCCAGTGTTTGGCTGACATTTGAGCCTTGCGACTTTGCTTTCGTCAGTGTTTCGCTGCGGCTTCACGCGTTGACATGGCAACCGTAAGAGATTGCCGCTCTTGTTAGTACATCACGTGACACGATAACGGAATCTACTCCGTAAGCCTTCTGTGAGTAATTGAGCAGCATGTTCATTTTTACAATTCCATTGGAGAGAACTGACTGGAAATAGTAAATCACTCGAAGTACATTATCTTCATTTCGAGAATCACAGGTATTAGTTCGACATCCTCTCATTATTGTCCGGGTCTGCATCATGAAGCTTTTAAAAGAATCCTCATTCGTGGGATCGTAAATGTACAAAGCCTCCCTCCGTTCTTTTTCTCCTTTATTTCATCTCCATCTTCTCTGTCCATCCACAAAGTCTCTATATCCTCCACTACAAAAAATTTAAGCCTCTGATCAGGTCACTGCCGAAATGGGGCTAGAGATCTTTAACGATGCAAGAGGGGGGGGGAATTAATGGCGGCCCCAGCGCCAGATGAAGTTTGATGACAAGAAAATTGCGTGAGCCGTAGATGCTCCGGATCAGAACGATGCTGATGTATGTAGTAATGTACAGGGAGTTGAACCAAGATCAGAGGCTTGTGATGGGTATAAATGTTCGAGAAGCTGAGATGTCATTACTTAATTCCAGCCGAGGGAGTTCTCTGCCATCATCGGCGCCGAGATTTGTTGTGTTCGTGCCGAGTTCCCCGCGCTTCGGCCACTGCCCCTGCTATTCCGATCATGGTTCGTTCCACCAGGTGTGACACGGCCACCAGACATGAAAGCATTTGCACCGCCCATAAGAGCGGGGCTCCCGGATTGTCTCATTTCTGATGGGCTCATGATAGAGCTTGATCGTCGATGGGCTTGCTTGCGTTTCTTGTACCTCCGAGCAAACAAGAACATAGCAGCACCATATGCAGCTGATGCTCCAACAGCACACAACGCGATCCCTGCGGTCGTTCCGCTCACAGATGGTGATGAGCTCTGGGGATTATCGCCGAAAACTCCGTTGTTGTTACCTGAGGCGGAGCTTGATGAGGGCGAGCTGCCGCCTGCGGTTCCCGTCGAGGATCCGTCCAAATTAGTTCCTGGAGTGATTGGAATCGCAGGGTTAATGTAACCCATCAGGTCCTGGACACTGGCGTTGGCATTGTTATATAACCCCGAGATTGGAATGTGGATATCGAGACTAAGAGTGTTGACCATATTTGAAGGAATGTATGCTATGGCAAGGGTAGTAGTGTAACCAAGTGTATGGATTGTATCCAGTGGCATGAGGTTTTGGAGCTGAACTTCTTCTGGTTTCAAGCCTAATCCGCCAGCAATACCAATTGGGAGGTATGTGAAGATTTGAGCTGATGACAGGGAGTTGGCCACAACGAATGGATAATTCAACGAGTACGTGAATCCAAGTTGGACCGTCGAATAGCCTTCTGGAGCATTAGGATTTGGATTTGCATCAGGATTTGTGATGACCTGGGGTAACGCGGGGTCAATGCCAGTTGGCTGTGGAGCTGTGCTTTGACCGGATATAGCTGCTGAAGACTGTGCGATGATGGTTACTGGCAACCACGTGGATGCGCTATTTGTCGTTGTCGGAACAACAGTCTGGGGGTTGTTCGTGATAGATGGGGCAACTTCTGTGGAAGAGGGGATTGAGGAAGGAGCAACGGTCGAGAGGGTAGTCTCGGGAATTGAAATTGGTGCTGAAGTTGCAAGAGTGGCATTGGTGGGCAGAGATGTGCTGATTGTTGCGGCAGACGACGGTGATACGGTTGGAGAAATCAAGGTGGTTGGGGCACTCGTAGCGGTCGCGATTGATGTGTTATTAACCGACACAGGTGGAGTTGTGATGTCGGTTGGGGTAGTCGATGGTGTTGTCGCTGGAAGCGATGTCACGGTATTGGACGAAGGGGTGGCAATAGCAGTGCTTGCGGTCGTTGCGCTTTGAGTACCAGTTGCACTTGCAGAAGAAAGAACGGATCCTGTTGGTGCAGAAGAAGAGACACTTGGGGTTGTGGCAGTTTGAATCGAGGCACTAGATCCACTTGTAGAAAGGGGTGTCCCAGTTGGAGCACTGCTAGGAGTTGATGCAGTTCCAGAGACAGATACTGTAGTTGGGGCGCTGCTAGGAGTTGATCCGGTTCCAGAAACAGATACAGTAGTTGGGGCACTGCTAGGATTCGTCACAGCCGCCGATGAAGATAGGATGCTGGAAATAATGCTGGAAATGATGCTGTCCGGGTTGGTCGAAGCAAAGCTTGAAGGCGCTGCTGACAGTGGGGTTGTAGCTATCGACCCAGCAGATCCTGATACAGTGGCTACGCTGGTGGGAGCTGCACTTGCTGGAGCAGAAGTACCTAAAGCAGTGGTTGGTGCGGTGGGAACAGAGACGATTGGGAGTGAGCTTGACCCAGCTGTGCTTGAGACGACTGAGCCAACTGATGAGACTACCGATCCGATACTACTGAGAATAGATGAAATACCAGTGGGATTTCCAGTAAGGCTGATACCTGATGGCAAAACAACCGGAGCAGTGGTCGTTTGAGCAGCTGGTGCTGTTGTTCCTCCAGTTCCTCCAGATGGAGAAATGCCCGCTGGTGTTGACAAGGCGGCGCCTGACTCCGTTGAACCGGCTGGAATTGAAAAAGTTGGTACTATTTGAACGGGTACAGTTGAAGCTGCAGCAGCCCCTGTGCCAGTTCCTAGAAGAGCGCTAGAAGCCTCTGACAACAAAGAACTAACAGGTGGAATAATACCCGGTGCTGTCGTTGAAGCCGCAGCTGGGGCTGTTGTTCCTCCTGTGCCCGAAAATGAGATCCCAACTGAAGTTGCTTGCGCGGTCGATGTTGGCGCAGCTTCGATTGAACTGGAAGACGTCCAAACACCACCTGGTCCAAATGTGATTGCACCGCTTAAGCTTGTCGCAGCTGAAGAGGCTAGGACAACGCTTGATGCCAGTGAAGCAGTTGAGGGACTAGTTGGAAGAGGGAAGGTAGATGGTACAGCCCCTGTTGACCCTACTGCATTTGAGGCGGTAGGAAGAACTATAATGGATGGCGCGGATCCTGTTGACCCTACTATACCCGAGGCGGTAGGAAGAACTATAATGGATGGCGCGGATCCGGTTGACCCTACTATACCCGAGGCGGTAGGAAGAACTATAATCGATGGCGAGGATCCTGTCGAGCCGATTGGGTTCGAAGAAGTAGGCGGGAGTACAACAACTGGCGAAGATCCTGTTAACCCTACTAGGATTGAAGATCCTGTCGATCCTACTTGACTAGATCCAACAGAACCAGAAATTCCAGCAGAGTTCGCAGTTGGGCTTCTCGGTGCTGTATTGCTACTTGGTGGTATAACGGTTGTATCCGACACAACTACTGTCGTTACCGAATCTGAGCTAGAAGTTGATTGAGAATTTAAGCCCGTTGGTAGTAAAGGATTATTAATACTGTCGAATAAGTTTCCGGTTGTACCAGCACCACCGGTTGTAGATCCACTACTTGATGTTCCATGCCCCAGCAAGTCTGACAAAGATCGTCCAGAAGTCGTAGAAGATGAGAAAGATGTTGAGTCTTGCGTCGTCGAACTGCTCGTTGTTGAGTCGCTACTCGTCGTGGAATTTATGAATATCGCGCGCTTTATTTGTCGAGGGAAATAGAATCTAGGCCGTTCGGCTTCGGCGCTGGCGAGCGTAGAAAGGACCGCCACGGAGGCCACAAATAACGAAGGTGTATGCATCCTGTCAATTCTTTGTATTGGAATTTAATCTTGAAAGGTAGACGTGAAGAGTGGATGAAAGGTGTTTGAGATCTATTCGAGTCAGCGACAATGTCGATTGCCAACAGGTCAGCTAGACTGACTGTCAGGGCAAATTGTATTAACGAGTGTACTTGACAAAGATGTCAACGAGTGTGTCTATGTTTCCAGTCAGTATTCGTCGCAAATATTGAATTGTGTTCGCATGAATGATCCGCCAGATCCTCTCCCAGCGACCGAACGGCAGCGCGCGAAAGGGCCCAAGCGAGAAACACGATGTTTTCTGCTGAAGAAAAAGGAGCGTCGACTCACTTGGTCGATTAGAGTATCAGTCGTAAATCAAATCGCGGGTCTCAAAGGAGTGTCGTGACGAAAAGTCGTCGAAAGAGGTGGGTCTGGGGTGGTCGTCCTTCACAACTTCGATTTCGATCCGGGTCATGGACGAGCAACCATTATCCAACGGCCTCCCGAGGCTCTTCGCGATATCGTATCGTCAACTCGTAGAAGGCGTGCGGGCAAGCTGCACGAGTTGAAGGCGAGCACTACGAGTGAGGTGGAGAAGGAGAGGAGGAGCGAAAGGAGGAGGAGGAGGGCGAGGGAGGTTGAGAATAAGAGTTATATTCCTGGTTGAGTTTTTAAGGGGTGTCTGTGGTGTTTGGGTTTTGGGAGGGAGGTGGAGTTGAGTAAGGTGGTAAGGTGGTTTGTTGTGAAATTAGTTTAATATATGATTTTAAGATGATAGGATAGATAAACTCTACGTTAGTTGAGGTATAAATATATACTATTTCTTTTATTATAAGTCCTGCCGAAACAGACATAGGGGTGGGCGTGAATATAAGTAAACCTATACCTACCTCTCTAGGTATTACCTACTTATATTCTAGCGGTTTAGATATAAACTCGTTAGGTGCGGGTAGGTATAGGTTAAAGTTATAAAAATATTATAGTGTTATACTTATATTATAGATATAAAGATATTAAAAAAAATAATAGCTTTACTTAGTCTAGGCTTTTTAATTTTTAAGCTTTATAGAGTTTATATCTTTCTAGATTTTTTTCTTTTTTTATTAAATTAGCTTTTATAAAATATATATAAAGTGTATATATAATATAAAACGCTAATACTATTAACCTAAATATTAAGAAGAAATTATTTAATTAAAACTAATAAATAGTAAAATAGAAAGGAACTGGTAAACTAGTTAAGCTTATATATTATATTAAGAAAATAAATTAAAATATTATATAGCTCTTTAAATCTATATATTTATTATATTTGATTTTATATACTTTATATTTAATTTATTTTTAAAGATAAGTTTTAAAGTAATTCGATTTTATTTAATTTATCTTAATAAGAATAATATATCTGTATATTCTCGATTTTAGGGAATCTAAAGGTGATCATCACTCTCTAATCATCTATCACTACGAACTCCCTGTTGCAACACCACTGTTGCTCATCAGGAGATACAAGCAAGCTCCTTAATCTATCGTACTTCAGAGCCCGTATCGTATTATCATCAGGCCCCAAATCCAACATCACAAACTGGCCCCAGGAACCAATCCTTCCAACGCCATCACGCAAATACCATAGCTGCTCTTCGGTGATTCCAGGCCGCTCTAGGAGCACCTTGAACTTGTCTTCCCAAAATTGATAGTTGATCCTAAGGTCAGTGTACGTGTTCCGAAGATTGATCCCAACTATCTCCTCCACGCTCATAAGCGGGCCGCAATACGTGTGGGCTTTAGGGTGCTCCGGAAAGGTGACCTGCTCATCGGTAGTGACATTTCCATCGCTGGCGAGCATGCGAAGCGAATCCAATAGGTGATTGAGCGAGCGTGAGACGGATATCTTCTTGATAGAATTAAAACCCACCAGTTTAGAGATCCGTCCAATTCCCTCTTCATGTGTGAAGTAGCCGTCGGAGAAGGTAGAGCGGTAACTACCGAAGTTTTCTTTTTCGCCATGAGTGTACAGCCAAAGAGCGTGCAGCGATTCAAGGTCGAAATGGATGTACTGTTTATTAGGATCGAAGTAGATTTTCGGTCCGCGAAACTGTATAAATTTTTCAAGGAGTCGTAAGGTCTCGTTGCGGCTTTCGACATTGACTCTGAGTCCTAGGAGGCGATTTCCAGCTGTTGTAAGGTGGAATTTAAATTCATGTTTATTATTAACCTCGGAGGAGCTTCTACCCTTGCCCTTTTAAAGAAGAAAGAATGGCAACGATGCTGTGAATTTAACGGGGATATACTTTCCTTCTAGAGCTGCTAAGCCCCAGATTTTGTGACGAACTTCGGCAGGTAGTTCCCCGAATTTTGGAAATCTTGTGAGGGCTGTGGATGTAGACGCCATTGTGTTGACTGAGGTGCTCTTATTTCATATGTTAGAATTTTCGATATGTTAATAGGTATAATGATTGCAGGGCAGAAGTTATACAGATATTCGGAAGGGTCTGTCTAGAAGGTTGGAACAATACCCTTAAAGGCGGAATACTGTTTTTCCTTTGATTGTTCTGTTTTATCCTTAAGTAGCAATCAGGGATTCAGAATCTTGTTTCATTATAGCTGTTTTTATTACAATCCATAGAGTATAGACAAAGAATAAATGCTTATAGCGATTATAACTCGAAACACGTACTATTAAACTCGCTAAACTGTTAAATATATTCATTATAGAAATCATTAGTATATGACTATTTAATTGCTGTTTAATTAGTATGTGTTTTGTATTCCGCTTGAAATTAGAGGTGGTTTGTTAATGCGGTAACGGAAGAATCAGAAGATAGCAAGCGTTCGTTAAATTATAGGGGCTCATGCGCTGGAACATGGTGATGATACTCTATAATTTATCGAATATCTGTACCCGTTTATCACAAGATGGAATTAATTCGTTCCCGGGGAAATATTCGGTTAGTCTCCTACTGCGCACGCCTCGGGAGTCGAGTGTTTCTTGGCCAGTAGGAACTTCTATTTGAAAGGCAATGTCAGAACTACTATCCTACCTGTGTTCTTATTCTCTGGTTTCTTTAAGCTGACTAGAGGTATTTCTACTAAAGGGGAGCTCTGCGCGCTAGTATTTTAACGAGTAAACCCTATATAAAGCAATGCTTTTTCTTTTTACTTCTGCCTTTACTTCTCTAGCTATTAGTGATAAAGTTATTATTTATAAGTTCATTTCAACCCAAAAAGGTTAAAAGGATATTTAAAAGTTACTACTTATATTAATATACGAATTTTCTTAAATAGTTGTCAATTATAGTTCCGGTAATCATTTCACGTCTATTTAATTAATATTAATCACTTAGGTTTTAAGAGTGTATTTCGGGCGTAATGTATTTTATTGTGCTATGGATCAAATTGGTGTCAGGGCCGCCTTAATACTGCTACTTCATGAAATAGTAATCTATAAGATATTCGACCTCTGTGAGAATGTCTAAGGGTCAGATTCTCCGAGCCTGGAATTCTGCTTGCCAACTCATTTAGTTCTGTTTCATCGAATTCTGGCTCATTAGATGTTGCCGGCTTCCAAAAGACAAATTCCCGTCTGTGCTTACAATTCCATCGCGTCTGATACTCGGAAATGACCTCTCCAATGTCTGCCTCTTCCTTGGGGGTGAGATCTTCGAAATTTTCTTCAATGATAGTTGGACTGACAAGAATCCGTTGGAGATTTCTGTAATAAAGCGCGTCAGGCAGTCTCGGGAAGAAGGGACTGATATAAGTCAACTCATTTTTTGGTGTAGGGTCCAAGAACCAACCTCGTCCAGCTTCCCCAGTACATGGACCATTTCCTCTTTTCCTATCGAGGTAGCCCCATTCATCGTTGAAGAGATGGCTCATATCGAGCTTCATGAAATTCTCCCATATCCTATCCAAAGAGAAACCGTGTTACGCCTCGTTATGGTATGTGTTAGGGAGGTCGGTCCATGTGGGTGATGTTCCTGTCGGCGCTAAAGTAGATCCTAGGTCCTCTGAATTGGAGGAATTGGGGGTTTTCCTCTAGCGTCACCTCGCGACTTTCGCGATTGGCTCCGAGGCCTCCCAGAGGGCGGCTGCCACCGATGAGTTTGTATTTGAATAGGACTTCTTCGAGGAAGGCCTTTCTTGATCTTGGGAGAAATGGTGAAGTTGTGACTCGTGCGATGATGTGGTCTTTTCTCGGTCTCATCACAGCGAGACTCTAGATCGTGAGTCGGATTTCTGTGGGTAACTCCCCAAATCTAGGGAAATTGTTGGGTGTAGAAGAAGTCATGTTGACAAAGGATGATCTTTTGTGTTGTGTGTGTTTGGTGAATTGCTCTGGAAGAGGACGGTGCAAAAAAGGCGTTGATGATCGAGTGAAGGTGCTTATGGTGGAGGAGAAATATAGTCAAGATCCAGCTCGAGTTGTCCATATACACTCAAGATTCAGTTCCTGTTCTCAATTCTGTTCACGGAACATGTATGAGTTCTTGTTCCAGATTCCTACGGTCTAATATCTTAACTTGTAAGGGAATCATCTTGAAAAGTGAATAGTCTGCTTGAATTTTAATGAGTTATAGATGGGACTTAAGTTACAGTAGAACAACCGCACTTCTATTTTAAACGGGGAAAAGCAGTTGAACATAATGGCTTCAGCAAAAAAGTAAAAGATGGTATTAAGTTAAACAATTAACATAACGGAGGAGTCGGGAGGGGTAGCTGGGAGCTAGAATGAACTCCAAGCTTCCCTTGTAAATCTATAGTTTTGTAACTTTCATTGTTATTCAATTTATAATGTTTCAAATTCGAGTAACACTGAAATTACTGGTAAATACCCCTAGAAGTTAAACTTCCTAGATCGATTGGTCATCCTTTATACTTCGTTCCTTCGTAGAGAAATAGGCGGGGGATGAGGAGGGATGGGAGCGGGAGGGATGCTTGGGTACAATGCAGACTGAAAGAACAATAGAGGAGAGCCGTCTCATTCACTGCAAGCACTTTTGTAATTATATCTAAGCGAGTCAGTGGCGTTACATATTGAATTGCGAGACAAAATACGACTCTAATTTTTAAGACAGAAGAATCGAGAACAGTAATTCCACACTAGGTATTTACGTTGATGTTAGGCGCTATTTCAACCTTTTCTTCTTCTTATCCTTCCGTCAACCACCCTTCCGACAAATTTCTCAACCACCCAACGACTTATTACCGGACCTGGCACTACTCAAGGAGAGCAAATCAATGAACGTTACCGGATCAGCCGATATAATGGAAATAGCGGGAGCAGTCGCGGAACCACTATTTCGCACGAACGTCTCCCAGCCAAAGACTAAAGCCGAAGTCGTGTTCCGCTAGTTCCCACAACTTCCCGTTGAGATACAATGTCTTATCTGGAAATTTGCCTCGACTATTCCGCACGAAGAGCATATTATTGCCCGTGTGAATTTCGAGCCAGTTGACTACAAACAACGGTACAGAAAAGGCCAAGAAAAGAAGGAATTTTTGAAAACTAGGAGTCGCTACAGTCTCTTATCTCCCTCGGTACACTTGGCTACTGTGTAGCGAGTTGTGCCAAAGCATTACGCCAGAACCCCGATTTCCTCCAACTCGGTCGCGGACCCAAGATTTATTTCAACAGGGACAGGAACATCATCCATCTTGATCTCCACTCCTTGACGTCTCTAGTGAACTTTGCAGAATCCTCCATGATGTACAGGTTGAGACAGAGTGAGAATCACAAACAGTACTTTGGCATCATCAAACGCATCAAAGGGCTCCACGACATTCGAATGATTTCTATTCCATGGGCAGCCTATCACCCGTCTCACGACCTTGCCTTCTTGCTTCACGGCATGGAAAGTTTCTCATCTCAAGGTAACTGGGAACCAAATTGTGCTGCGCTGAGTAGCGTCGAAATTATTCTGCGCAAAAACCTTCCAAATACATGGTAAGGGTAGGGGCCACAGCTCGCCGCACACCTAAGCGAAAGCTCCTTTTTAACACCCCTTCTTAAATAAATTATTATAATTTAAATATTAATTATTTTAAACTAAAATTGAAAATATAAATCAATTAATAGTAGTTAATCCGCGTATTCTAATTATATCTTTAATTTTGAAAGTCAATTGTTCTATATAATGCCGAAAGTCACGTGGATCAACCCGATCCCAAAGCTTTTACAACTCCTTACACAAATCCTCCTTATTTTTTGGCACATACGGCAATTTCTTCAGCTCTTCTTTCATCCACCGCCAGACCTTCTCAATTGGATTCAAATCTGGTGAAGGCGGCCACTTAAAACCCGCGGATACCGTGTGAAAGCCGGGGCAAGCGAGCGTTCCCTGTATAGACCTTAGACCTATCCTCTATGAAGATATACTCCGGACCTAGCTGATCAAACAACGGGAAAATAACAGGTTATAAGACTTACTAAAGGTAAGCTTTAGAGCAAATGCCCTTTCGTCTAGGAAGCTTTTCTATAAACACTAATTTCGACTTATAGTCCTAGCCTATTACCCCCTAAATCATGACCGAAACCCTTCCTGACCTATATATAGACTATATATAATTAGTATACCGTTTTTCGTCCACCCGTCATGTAACCTAGATCTTTTTACTCTTCCTAGTCTCAAATGTAGCTTCATCTGACTATATGACCTCCCTCTAGTCCCCTCCTTGCTTGCCGTCGTCCCTATGCGCTATATACTCCGATGTTCCTACCACCTATGTTCAAGAGCAAAGCCTAACCGCTCCTTAGCTTGCTGGCCTGATATAAAGGGTCGGGGGCATGTAATACAGCGTCGGTAGCCATTCTTTCGGAGTTCTCGTCGAATAGTACGTGTAGAAGCAACGATACCTAGTTGCTAGCGGACCTGTTCAAAAGTTAGGCGTCGAGTGCTAAAATCTCTTACGATATAGAGGATAATTCGGCGGATAAGTCGAATAGATATTAATCTATGTTAGTATTCCTTCCCTTTCCGCATAGTCCTGCTTGATTTGTCTTTACAGATCGTCCTGGCAGAGCTTCGTGGTACACCAATCTCGCTTACGAGCCTGGTATCAAAAGTCCGTGTTTTATAGGCTATTTTACTAGTAAATCAAAATTTTAAAAATTATAAACTTTTAAAAGCTAGTAAATAGAAAGATTCTTTGCCTTTTAAAAATCACGATTACTGGCTTTTATATAATAATTATTCTTAGTTATTTTATAATATTTAAATGATCGTGATAACTTTAGTATTTAGGCTCTACGACCCCGCCTTAGGCTCCTGAAAACCAAATTGATCGTGATCACTCGAATATTATAAAATAACTAAGAATAATTATAATATAAAATCTAGTAATTATAACTTTTAAAAGGGAAAGGTTCTTTCTATTTACTAACTTTTAAAGCTTTACGATTTTTTAATTTTGATTTACTAGTTATCGTAATCACCTCGCTAAAATAGTCTATAAAACACGGACTTTTGATACCAGGCTCGTTAGGTGTGCGGCGAGCTGTGGCCCCTACTCTTACAACCGCGACGAGTGACTACATTTTCGAAATCTACAAGGAATTCTGCGATATCCACCCTCACTAGATGAAGAGCTATCACCCTAGGCTTCATACCCCTACCATTATCGAGCGTGCACTCGATATGGTAAGTGCTTCAGAGTGCTAGGGATTGCCGCACGTGCACAAGAAACACGCTTTGTTGTGTCTCTTTCATATTAGTAGGGCTAATCTCATTACGGATAGAATTTTTCACAAGATTATAGGAGCGTTGGTGGACCTCGGCGTTCTATTTTCCTAGACTGTAAGACAAAAGTGCCCTGAGGACTTAAAGGGTTCTTAAAAACGGTCTTTAGCGGATGCGTGAAAGCGCATAGAAAAGGGACATCTCTTGTCACATAACCCAGTGATGATCTCAGATCCATATACGACATATTAGTATAGTATTCAATCCAAAAATTATCCACTAAAACTTACATATAAATTTCTACCTTAACTCCGCGATTTATAACCTCGTGAAAAGTTGTTTTAACTTATCCCTTTTCAAGGTGTGTTTTGTCAGCAATCTTGAGACTTTTCTATTAAAACCATCTTCAATCCCAGACAATATATTGTTCTAAGATAGTAACTTTGAATCGCAAATGTAGGTCCAGCCTTGAAATTAAGTTGCTGTGAAAGATGTGAGTCAAGTAGCCCCTTGACTAAGTGAGCCCATCCCCGCTGTCCGGGTTCTATTTTAAACCCTTTTAATTACCGCAAACTTTAATCAAAACAAATACCAAGAGAATAAGCGGCAGGAACAGCGACCAGTTCGGGAACATCACCAGAGAGCGCATTCATGCTTGCAAACAGACCCAAAAATGCGCGTGGAATGTTCAGTGACCTCGAAAAGTCGCGGTTTCTGTTTGCGGGAAACGATCCTCCATCAGGACCATCAAAGCAGGTATTGCAGCCATTGGTAACGCCGATGGTAGTTGCGGCTGCTAAGATGTTGCAAATGAGAACTTTTTTGGGTTCTTGTCAGAAAAGTTCTAGGGGGGGGTTTATGGTCAGAGAGGCTGGGTGGACTTACTTGCACGTTGATGGTTTCCTTCTGCTTGAGGGGTTGTTTGGGTGGAAGAAGTGTAAGTAGTGCTTGCTCGAAATAAACTATATTATTACAGTATTAAAGATAGGTAGAAGCGTCTAAGGAATACCTGAGAGTGTGATATGGAATCGTGGAGAGATAAAATTCATGGTTTAACTAGAAAGAAATGGTATTTCTTGTATTTATATGCATTTTCAAGTACACGCAGGATATCAAAATTATTCTTGGTCAAACTAATATCAAGTGAAATTGACTGCGTAAACCGAAACAAATCCTACTAATGCTCCTACCGTCTTACGCTAATAATTCTATTCCCAAACGTTCCCTCTCGCTTCTCGCTCAGCAACGAAATGATGCCTATAGTGTGTTTAAGTCTCTAATGGGATTATTAGGCTTAATTTCTCTAAGTATATATATTTATTTTCTATGAGATTCCCCTCCTCCTAAAGATTGTCTTCATACACTGACTTACTTATGTAATTATCAATGATCTCAGAGACACTTCAGTAGTCGTTCAGTCAACTTGCGACTTTGTAGCAAATTCTGACTATAGAGACGCATGTCACGTGCGCTCCGCTGAGGAATTTTACAACAGGACCCTACATATTAGGATTTTCGGTGCCTCACCGAGAAGTTTAACGGTTATGCGAGATCTAATCAGTCACCGATACTGACTCCTTCATAGCGTTGCAACCCAATAGTTACGAAAGAGTCAATAAGATCAGTTACTGACGTATATTTCAATTTAATTCATCGTGATGTCTTTTTCTTCTCTTATTTTCGGTCCTCCTCAGCTTCTAGAGTCCAGCCAGTGCCCTGCTACCCAGGGCTGTCTTACAAGTTCCAATAGCGTCGTGTCAGCTAATTTTTAAGGAATTGAAAAGTTTCTACTCTCATAAATACGCACATTACTGCTTAGCAATAGCAAGCTGACAATTGTTAATTCTTGAAAGTAGCAATATCTGGAACTCTTTCTAAGCATATTAGCTTTATATTCGATCTTTTCAACAGTAAAGTTGCACTAGACGAATATAGGAACCTAATTCTGATTGCTTCTCCTAGGCAAAAGATTATTCATGCACAGTGTTAGACTCAGCCAATCCTTTTCCTCCGCCTACCTAGGCCTTCCTCTTCCATCCTCTGCCTTTCCTCGATATTAGGTCAGCCTAGCCTTTCCTAGGTCGTAGCGGAGAAAAGGATGGGCAAAGTAAAACACTGTTCATACAAGACCAGGCAACATATCCGCGGCACGTAAGTTATGTTAAGCCTGGCTATATGCTTTGACGTTTATATATATTCCTATTACTGCTCTAAAAGATATTTCCTCCAGCACTTTATGGTCAAATTGCTCTATCTCCCAGTTCGTTGATCAGGCGCACAACTTTCCTAGTACTGCCAATCGATCTCTCGAAACTAGAAAAATTAATCATTAACCAACATTTTCGTGTCAAATAGTGATTTGAATACATACCCTCCAGATCCATGCCCATAACAATGCACAACTACTACATCTTCATCACTTTTCACCCCCTGAATTCGCTCAGTCTCCACTCTCACACCTCCTTTCCTTGAAGGTCTCCGGCCAACCTGCATTGAGAGAACGATGAACTCTCCACTTTCATCGAGTAATTCTGATGCAAGAAGCTTGCAGCGTTCAAGAATCTTAGCCGTTAAATCAGGATCCACGTTCTCGTCCCTAGAATGGTCACAACAGATTTAGCTCAAGCGCTGCCATCCGTATTTCAATATGAGGACACACTATCAATTAGTAATAAGCACATACCAGTTTCCAGCATCCATAGAGCCTCCCAAGAGTGTATACCCGCTCCCTATTCTTGGGATTGCATACGCGACTCCCCAGTTTCCCACTCTCATAGTAGCTTTCTCGACTTCGCCTTTGACATAAAGAGTTTGGCCTCTTGTAGGAAACATAGCTTCGTCGCCGACAATAGACATCGCTCCCAATCCAGTGGCATTAACGTATGCGTATATATCATCATGTGACGTATCAGGTGTAATTTCGCTCTCTGATTCAATGAAAGTGTTTGCGGTTCTCAAGGCAGCGGGGAAGCCTTTGTCAGTTGGAATAGTGCCGCGGATTATAGCGCCACCCAAAGCAATCACTTTTCCTTGAAGATACTCAAGGTATACTGGCGAATTGACACAGAAAGAAGGATAGAAGATACCGAAATGGGCACCTTTTGGGAGAGATGCAGAAGGCGCCACGTTGAACCATGGGAGAAAGTTACAAAACCAAAAGGCGGAAGCCCCTTTTTCGGTAATCTGGATGGAGGGTGAGTCCCTAGAGGAAAAACTTATGCTTAGTATTATAAACTGAGCAAGTAGATATTGTAGATTAGCTTACCAGTAGGTATATAACACGGACCGCTATTGATTCTTTTATTAGTTGCGTCATATCCGTACCAGATTGTGAAGCTTACATGTATCCCGGCTTTTTGGGCCTCTTCGCTATGCTCGTTTACCATACTATCCCAGTACTCATAAGCCTCCCTGTCCCATCCGGTTTTTTCATCATTATCTATGCTTGCGTTGGGACTCCAGATTGCCCCAGCCCTGTTCACACCCTGTTAATATTCATCGTTCGTAGGACACAGAGTCAAGAAATATGAAATACTGACCATGGCGAAGTATAATCAATGCTGCGATCACTCGGGAGGTGTTTTGCAATAAGTTTTACGGAGTAGCCGGCTTCAAGAAGAGATACAGCTGTTTGTAGGCCAATGACGCCTCCGCTAGAAGGTATATTAGTGTCGAGAAAGACAGGGGAGTTGAGGTTCTCACCCAAGAACTACAACACATTTCTTGGTCGAGGACATAGTTTTGAGCGATACAGATCCGATTAGATGCTTGATCTGGAACTTTACATACGATGAAAATCAAATTTATGAAGTGCCAGTGGAATAGTTGCCTGATTTTATTTCTGAGGGGCCGCGTAAATATGCACGTGAGTGACAAAAAGGTTGGCAGGGTTTTGTGTCTGAACACGTCATTTGTCAGACCAAGGGCGTGCCTGAGATACGCAAGCAGGCCCAGGTCACCTGCGGATGACCACTGAGATTCTAGTGGTATCATTGGGCAAATTTTGCCACCCTCCTGTCACTTACAGTATTAACGAGCCGCAGAAGGCGGGGGAAGCGGGGAAAAGGTGACAGCAACTATCGGGAGTGGGGGTAAACGGGGTTCGGCCTTCGACACGACAACTCCACGTCGTCTTATTCAGAAGGAGCATTTATACGCATTCAAATTGGGATGGAACGCAATCAATTTCAATTTCCTGCTTGAGCCTCTCCTATCAGTTAAGACAATTTTGTATATATTTATTACTTGTTAATTCTTGGTAGATTATTTTGGAAAGAGGGGAGAGGTTGGCAATATAGTTAAGCGAGCGATATTGCAATAGTGGGTCATTATATTCAAGCGAGAGAGTGTGAATTTTATTTTCTATGCTTTGATTTTTCTTTTTTCCTTTCTTTATCTGCTGTTTATGTCATGCGAAGTCGACAACCCGCTATCCAAAAGGAAAGTATAAAGTTTTTCAAAAGCATAACCCTCTAATAGATAGCCCAAACGTAAAGAACCTTTTACATAACTTTTAGCATACACCCATTTCCAACCCCATTCCAACCCATGAACATTTTACGCATCACCCGCTCCATCAGCATCATCTTTAATCAGCTTCCCCTCCGCCCTCTTCGGCAACCTCGGCACCGCGAATGCAAAAAGCAGCACGAAAGCCACCATAACAACCCAAACCAGATAGCCACCCAATAGCCTCTCCGTAACGCCCAGCGCAAAAAGACTCGTGAACATTGCGGGACAAATAGCGCTAAGACCGGGCGTTAAAACTAGTGATATGGCGTTGAGGGTTCCAAGTGTATAGTGAGATAGGGCAATGTCGTTGACTACTAGTTGGACGGATGCTATGCAAGATGAAATGATTAGTATGCATTCATACCAAAAAGAGAGAGAAAGAGGGAAAATGGAAAGAAAGGACATACTAAAAGTCATAGTAATCCCACACCCCACAACATTATTCACCGGCGCCAGCACCCAAAACACATTCGTCCACCCTTTCCTCAACAACGCATTACACAATGGCCAAACTGTAAACATAACCGACCAAACATACGAACACAATTTCAAAACGCCACTACTTCCATACCTCTTGTGCAAAAATGAATAAACAAGAAAGTGTCCAAAGGGCTTGAGATAACCCAGCTGAACCTAGAAAGAGGGAAATTTGGAGAGGCGTGAAGCCGAAGCCGCCGAGAGAGGGAGTGGTGAAGTAGAAGAGGGGGAGAACGATGGTGTGCGCGAAGGCGAGGATCATTACTGAGCCGTAGAGGTAGAGGACCATGGATACGCCGGGGTAGGTCAGGAGTTGCAAGGTGGACATTGTGGTGTCTGCTGCTCCCTTAGGGTCTGATTTTTTGTCAATGGTCTTGGGCAGCCAAGTTAGTCTTTTTTTACTCCATAAATTGATGGATGAGGGTACCTCGTCAATGCAAAAAACTGCTAGGAGTGTGGCAGTCAATGCGAAAAGACAGTGCCGATGGTTGCAAGCGCATAAGGGTAGTTTATGAAGAATTGGAATCCTCCGAAAACGGAAGGATATTGCTCTGCAGGATTGGCCAGCACACCACCTACACTCATCAGTAAGCCATTCGTGCCCTTTGAAGAACAAAAAAAACGAGGCAGAGACATACCAACAAGCGGGCCCAGAAAAGTTCCTGTAAAAGCTGTAAAAGCAAACCAACTAAAAGTCAACGCCTGAGTCTTCCTGGTCATATTCTCTGAGATCATTGCCCGGACGGTGCTATCGCGACAACATCAGTCAAAAGAATCAAGCAAACGGGCTGAAAGAACCTACGCGATCGTCCCGGCGAAAATACCTGCAACACACCTAAACAAAATCATCTGCCACACCGTCTTCGGAAGCCCAAATAGCGTCGTAGCAATAGTGACGCCGGCGAGAAAGAAAACAAGAACCGGTTTCCTTCCGTAGAGATCGGATGCTCTACCCCATGAGATCATAAGTAGCATCTGCGTGAGGGAGAATGTTGATTCCTGAACCAATGTTGTTAGCTCCATCCGTTTCTACGTGGAAGTCAAGCGAGGCCCAAATCGAAATCAAAAAGGGGGGAAGAGAGTCTGTGCACGTGACACACAAAAAAACATACAATCCAACCACTATAAAACCCCACATCCTCCTGGCTGACATTCCCAGTATTAAGAAGCATCTGGTTGGTGAAGGGGAAAATAGAGAAGAAAGCGATGGGTTCAACCATGCGGACGTAGCAGAGCATAACGATTTGCATTGTCGGCATGGGCGCATCTTCATCATAGTGATTGATTTTGTTGTTTTCTGGCTGCGTATAAGATCCACCATCGCTTTGAGAGGGGATGAGTAAAGGCGTTACTTCGCTCGTTGCTGCGGATTCGCTCGTGTCCACGGCCATGGTTGCTTCTCTCACGCGGGTGCAATTCAGTTGATGGGTAATGGAAGGAAGAGCTTCTCAGACCACTATCGAACCACTTTGCAGTTAGTATTGTATCTACTCACAGCTCTTCACATGCTTTGTGAAATGAAAGGTGGGTGCTTAGACTGGTTTTCGTTAGTAAGCGCTCATTCAGGAGCTACCTCGCTTATTTTCGGGTCGTCCTCCGGGAAAGGAGAACCCCACCTTTGGTAAAGAACTGAGCGTTGCTTAGAAGTCCAGGCAGAACAGGAAGAGGGACACAATCTTTTGCCAGGAATGGCTCAATAGAGGTATTGAGGCATGAATAGCGACATTTTAGGCACTAGGTCCTTCAGGGGGCAAGTCAAGAGCCGATAGCCGACAATCGGCAAGGCTTCGGCATCGGCATGCCCTCTCCCGCCCCCTTCCTGCAAGGTACTGGCACGCCCACCCGACACTTCCTACCCCTAAAATATTGCCCCTCTACGATCCCCACCACAGTGCACCACGCATCTAGAACACCGTTCACATAATTCTCCATCAACAGAAAGTAAAGTAAACAACGACAATGCATCCTCATCATTCAATCCTTCTGTCTCTGCCATCTCAGAACTTGAAATGGCCGCCTCCTCTTCCAAATACGATATAATCATAATCAGGGCCGGCATTGCCGGTTCAGTGCTCGCCTCGCGATTGCACTCCTCTTTACCGCACCTTTCAATTCTACTTATTGAAGCCGGGCCAGATGCATCTTCAAATCCCCTCATGACAGATATAAAAAATGCGTTTGCGGTTGTGAATTTAGAGTTGGATTGGTGTTATAGGAGTGTGCCGCAGAGGCATTTGAATGGGAGGGCTTTATGCGAGTATTAGTGGGAAGGCGTTGGGGGATGGGAGTGCTTTTAATTTTTTGTGAGTTGATTATTCTTTCTTTTGTCTGTGTTGTTTTTTGGGGGGGGGGGGGGGTGTAAAGGTCGGAGAATTAGAATGAAAAGGAAAGCTAATTTGAAAAAAGAAAGTCGACTGGGTCCGCGGCGATGCAAACGACTACAACGCCTGGGGCACATTCGCCTCAGACCAATCATGGAGCTACACCGGTCTCCCTCCCTACTTCCGCAAAACAGAACACTACCACACCACTAACCCCTCACTTATCAACACAGCTACCACAGCCCTCTATACACACAATCGACTTCTTCCTCAGGACGCGTCTACCCATTACGGGAACGAGTGCAAGCAGCATGGGAAGCAGCAGGCGTCAAATACATCAAAGATGCGGATGGTGGCTCCCCACAGGGAATCGCTGAGCTGTTGGAGAATCTGAATGATAGAAAGAGAATGGTTGTTGGTTCGGTGTATCCTTTGGATGGGGTGACGGTTATGACGGAGACGTTGGTGGCGAGTATTGTTATCGAAGCTTCAGCAGACGGGACGAAAATCGCGCGGGGGTGAAACTTGCAGACGGAAGGATCTTCACTGCAAAAAAAAGAAGTGACCCTCTCAGCAGGCGCTATTGCCACTCCGCAGATATTGCTACTTTCCGGCATTGGTCCCGCCGAAGATCTCAAGAGCCATGGGATTAAGCAAGTGGTTGAATCTTCCTACATGGGCGAGAATCTCCATGGACACATGTGCGTCTCTCAATGGTGGCAGCTACGGAATCCAGAACAGGGGTTATCTGTCGGATCACCGAATTTCAATACTCAGTTGCTGGAGAAAGGCTTCTCAGGTGATTGGGTCATCACGCGAACTGTTCCTCATGGCGGATTGAAGAAAGCCCTTACCGCAGATGAGGGACAAGTGGATGATCAACATCCCCTTCTTTACCCACCACGTTCGCACACCGAATCCTTCCTCGTATACGTAGCTGGAAACCCTTCCGATCCAGTCGTAATACTCGATGGAATGCACATCACTACGACGGTAATGGGTATGCTGCCCGCTTCTCGCGGGACAGTGAAGTTAGCTTCAACTGATCCTGCGACACCGCCGCTGATTGATAATAATTATTATGCGACGGAGGCGGACAGGTTTGTGATGCGGAGTGGGCTGAGGAAGGTATTGCAGGTTATGATTGAGACGGAGGAGAGGAGGGCGATGGTTAAGAGGGAGGCGGTTGCGGTGGGGATGAAGGCGCTAAGTCTTGCTTCTTCGAATGAGGAGGTTGATGAGCTGATTAGAGCGCGTAGGAGGTAAGCTTTCCATTCTGATTTGTGTGTGTATGACGTGAAAGGACTTCAGGTTGTTGATTCCAGTGTGCTTCCGCTTCCGATTGCGAGTCATATCCAAGCTTGTGTTTATGCGCTTGCGGAGCAGGCTGCTGATATTATTATTCAGGGGAGAAAGGGGCAGAAATGAAAGAAAGAAAAAAAAATAAAGTCTAAATTACGCTCAAGCCTATATATTTCCCAGTAACTGCTTAGTTATTCTCAATTTCTCTGCAAGGATTCCAATGTTAGAAAACCAAGAATGTGCGTATTTCTTGTGTTGATTGAGACTATAATTGCACGGGGGATATCCAATCGTTTGAATAAAGAGCCACGAAGTAATTATCCTTGCAAACTGTAAGAGGTTAGAAGTGTCAAGTGTGACGCCAAATTTAAGAGTAAAAGAGAGAACAAAAATAGTATAAATAACTTACCCAAATACCGCAACCAAGGCCATTGTACACACGCTTCATCTACCCAAGACTCTCTTCAAGGCGCGACAGTCCAGTAGTCCGTACCCGTATGCTTCAAGCCCCAGCGTTTAAATTTTAATTCCTAAGAGATCCGATATCCCTGGAATTTATATTGAATTCAATTCCAAATTCTTAGAAGTAGTGCGGCGAAGTTGTTCGAAAGAAAATACTTAGTTTTTGACAGCAAAGAGGGTTATGGCAGCAGCTGAAAAATAAAATAACAGCAAATCATCCACGTTCAGAATACTCTGAAAACGCGCACGGAAAACTATCTTACGTGCTAAAAAG
>JAAMPI010000287.1:0-45151 GCA_013054445.1 Cudoniella acicularis
TTATGGATGGGGGTGTTATAGAGGGGTTACGGGGGCTGAGTGAGGAGAGGATTGAGGATACTTATAGAGAGGGTGTTAGAGGGGATTGGCCTGTGGCCATGTTTTATACAAGGTTTGTGAGCTGTTCTTAAGCAAAGAAGTGATTGCTAATGGCGATAGCGGGACAACGGGAATGCCCAAAGGTGTTCCATTCCCTACAGACCGGGGTTTTCAGTCAGGTGCTTCAGTAACCGCCCTTGTTCTTTGCT
Source organism: Cudoniella acicularis (assembly GCA_013054445.1). NCBI lineage: Eukaryota > Fungi > Ascomycota > Leotiomycetes > Helotiales > Helotiaceae > Cudoniella > Cudoniella acicularis. The sequence goes on from JAAMPI010000287.1 coordinate 249, forward strand.
GTACTTTTGCAGATATAGAACTCATACTAACCCCTTTTTTACAGCGAGCAGTAGGCGCAAGCCCCACCACATATGACGATAGATGGTATGACTGCATGCCCTACTACCACGGTACAGGAGGCATAATAGCAGCATCCAACATGCTGATCGGCGTAACGACCTGCATCGGCAAGAAATTCAGCACCTCCAAGTTCTGGTCCGAAGTCCACGACTCACGAGCAACATGGATCACCTACGTCGGGGAAACAGCACGGTATCTCCTTGCTGCCCCTCCCTCCCCCCTCGACAAAGACCACAACGTGCGGTGCATGTTCGGAAACGGTCTCCGGCCAGATGTCTGGCTCAAATTCCGCGAGCGCTTCAACGTCCCTGAAGTACTTGAGTTCTTCAACTCGTCTGAAGGTGTTTTCGGTCTCTCGAATTACTGTAGAGGCGATTACCTCATCAATTGCGTTGGACATCACGGAGCCGTCCTCAGATACCGGATGAGAAACATGTTTGTCCCCGTGCAAATTGATCACTCCACCGGCACTCTAGTCCGCGATCCCTCAACCGGCTTCGCAAAACGGCAACCATACGAAGTTGGCGGGGAAATAATCGTGCAACTCCCAAGCGAAAAAGCCTTTGCAGGGTATTACAACAACCCTGAAGCTACTTCTAAGAAATTCGAACGGGATGTTTTTAGGAAAGGGGATTTGTGGTATAGGACTGGGGATGCGTTGAGGAGGACGAAAGATGGGAGGTGGTTCTTCATGGATCGGTTGGGTGATACGTTTCGTTGGAAGGGGGAGAATGTTAGTACGGCGGAGGTCGCGGAGGTGCTGGGGAATTATCCGGGGGTTGTGGAGGCGAATGTTTATGGTGTTGCGTTGCCAACGCATGATGGGAGGGCGGGGTGTGCGGCGGTGTACATCGATCCCAGGCATAAGGAGTCGTTTGATTATGCCGGACTCTTAAAGTATGTTCTCCCTATTCCCCCTATTCCCCTTCCACTTTTAATGTCCTCTCTTTTCCAATCTTGTACACATGATTCCGTTAAATAACGAAGCAAAAAAGACACTCACGCATCCACCTCCCCAAATACGCCGTCCCGGTCTTCCTCCGGCTCGTCAAGGAAATGACGCCCATCCATAACAACAAACAGAACAAAGTCCCGCTGAGAGAAGAAGGCGTTGATCCAGAGAAGGTGAAGCCGGAGGATAAGGTACTGTGGATTGATGGGAAAGGGAGGGGGCATACTTATGTAGAGTTTCATCGGGATCATTGGGAAGATTTGAGGTTAGGAAAGGCAATGTTGTAGGCACGCAAAATTCGGAAAGAAGTTATGAAGGATGGGAAGGATGGTTGTACATAGTTGGGAGAATTGATGAGTAACGGAATATGAAATTTTTTAACGGTAGTTTCGAATATTCTTTTTGGACAAATCTACTATACAGGCTAGCTTCGCACTCACATTATATCCAACTCCCAACTCCATATGTTTGATCCCTTCGCTAGCCCAACCCAATCCATCCGTACCATCTCAATAATATCCCGTAAGCCTGAAATCTCGCGAACTAGCCCCTACCTTAATAGTAATGGAACCTTCCACTGGCATGACCCAGTTCTGTCTCACCACATCCCAGTAACTCAGATCTCTCCTCGTAAGATTGAAATTCACCGTTCTCGTCTCGTTCGCCACCAGGTATATCTTCTCGAAAGCTCTCAGCACGCTGACAGGAAAGTCGACATTGCTTGCTTCGCCTAGAACATCAGGATAGCCTAGGTATACCTGCGCTACCTCTTTGCCAGGCACCGATCCGGTGTTGGTGACATCGACTGATACATTCGCATATACATTCCACAAGTCTGGGTTTCCTCCCTCATCGCCTCCTGCTTGGGAAGGTGGTTGTATAACATCGTAGCCATCGGGATAAGGGTATGTGCCCTTTTCGATATCAGAAGCCTTGTTGATATAGGGGTATATGAAGTTCTTGAGTTTTCTGAAACCAGTGGGCAATAGTGCTTCTTTAACATCAGGAATTGCACTGTCGAACTCCGGTGCGGGTATACCAGCAGGTCGTGGAGAAGGAAAGGGTGATTTCGGCAGAACAGGTGTGACTACCAGGTTGCTATAGCCGAATGTGGTATATGAGAGACCAAACCCAAACTCGAAACTTGGTGCTATGCCATTCTTGTCAAAGTGACGATAGTCAATGTATAGGCCTTCCGAGAAAGTCTGCTGTGGTACAACACCATTGGCGTAGTACAATATTTTCGCTCCTGGGCCGTAATCATCGAGTGATTTTCCAATCGTGTAAGGTAATTTTCCACTGGGATTCTGGTTTCCAATGAGGATGTCTGCGATTGCATTGCCACTTTCTTGACCAGGCAAATTTGCCATCAGCACTGCCTTGACACCAGGAAGATTGATCCATTTGTCAACAATGACAGGTCCGACAGAATGAATTACGACAATAGTGCTACCTTTTCCGCCACCACATCCTGTAGCAATTTCTTCAATGAGTGCATCGCCGTCTTTCTGAAGGTACAGGTCATTTCTGTCACCACGAACTCCAGCATCAGCAATAAACCCTTCGCCGGAATCAGAGTTGGCAAATACAACGCAGATATCCTGCTCCTTTAGGATTTCAGGGGTCTTCTTTAGAGGCGGCGAGTTTGTTGGGAAGTCTGTGACATAAACTCGGTCGCTGTTGAAGGCGGTCTTGAGAGCTGATATTGGGGAAATTAAATAAGGAAATTCGACGGCTCCTGAGCCCCAGCCAGACCCAAGAGTGCCTTGGTTACAGCCTCGATCAGGGCAAGCGTTCGGGCCTCTGCCCTCACCAGCATCCTCTCCAAAGATTCCAATGCGCATATTGATTGCATGTGTTTCTAACGCGGGCCATCCATCTTTACTCAAAGGTAAGATGTTACCCTCATTTTTGACAAGGACAGTACCCTCTGTTGCAACTTGACGAGCAATACGCGAATGAGCGTCTTCACCTGTTCCTTGGACGTCGATGAATTTGTTGACAACTTTCTTGTCTTTATCGTCAGGGCTCCCTGCGTAACATATCCCATTTCATCATTGGTCCACGACGAGAAATTAGGTCCTTCGCCATCAAATTTAGACTTGTCATCCTGACCTAATTGATACCAGGCGGCAACAACTCTAGTGACCATATCGTTGAGCCTCGAAACAGGCAGAGAGCCATTCAAAACAGCTTTGCTCAATTCCGGGCCCCATAAAGACTGACCATTAGCCCATCTTAATCCATCCCCTGGCATGGTCATATCCAAGCCAGCTAACGCACTTCCAACACCTGATCTTTGCGCAAGCCAGTCAGATTGAACAAATCCTTGGAAGCCTAGCTCATCTTTCAGGATTCCATTCAAGAGCTTCGAGTTGCCACAAGAGTATGAATTGTTGAGCATCTGATAACTGCACATGACACTAGCCACTCCAGCCTTGACGGAATCTTGGAATGGCCATCCGTACATCTCGTGAAGAGTCCGGTCATCGATGTTTGACGACATGGCATTTGGCAAACCCCACTCCCAACTCTGTCTGAAATGTTCTTGTTCGTTTCCGACAAAATGCTTGATTGTTGCAATGACGCCCTCCTCTTGGATTCCCTTGATGGTTTGAGCAGCAGCAATGCCCTGTAGAACCGGATCTGACCCAAAGCCTTCCCAATTTCTTCCTCCAGCTGGCATCCTCCCCAAAGGCCCGACACAAGGTCCAAGTAGGACATTGATTCCCTTGAGACGTGCCTCCTGTCCATGGGCTTTACCCCTTCGATACATCAAACCCTTGTTCCAAGTCGCGCCGACTGTAATTCCAGCAGGGAGCGCCGTCGCATTATCCGCAAACCTCAGTCCAAGAGGGCCATCTTGCAATGCCAGGCCAGGAAATCCAACGATATTTGCCGGACCAGTATTTCCAACAGCCAGCCCCATCTGCCACCCCGTTCCCGTTGTAATGTTGACCTTCTCAGCCAAAGTCATTTTCTTGACCAACTCCGCAGCTTTCTTATAACTCTCGCTCCACTGTGTCACAGTTCCGCCCGGAGGTGTGGGGTACCATGGTGGTGATTGCCCATCCGCCGGTTTTTGTTTGTACAGGAAGAACCCTCCCCCAGCCAATATCGACCAAATCAAGATAAGAACCGCGAGGGCGATAAGGAGACATTTCGAACGCCGCGTGAACGCATTTCGGAGTTTTCGTAGCTGCTGTGCTGGAGCGTACGCGGGGACAGCTGGTTGAGCATAGTCGTTAAGGGGGTCGCGGTCGAGAAATTCGGTGGCATCAATGTCGGACTCGCTGTCTGAACGGTAGGCATCTTCGAGAGACTTCCGCAGCGGTATGCTTTCTCCTCGCTGGTAGGATTGCAGAAGGCCCTCACGGCTCTGCCCGGCCTCTTTCTCGCGATTCATCATCAAGCTTGCACTGGGATCTCAAGCTGATGAAACGCTATTGAAAAGTAGACCTATCCACTAATGCAAATGCTTTGATGATGAAAAGGCATCAGAAGTGCCCAATAATACCCAAAAATAAAGAGATGGAATGGCGAAGGAGAAGTCGAAGTTATATTTCTGCCTCCACGGAAGGGTGCATGAATGCTGACAGTGAAGTTGTCTGTGGAGGTGAACTGTCCGGGATGAGCTTCCGGATTCCGTCACGTCATGATTGGAGACGCGACAACCCCTGAATCCCAGAACCGATCCCGCTGTTCCTGAACAAGTCCCACACCAAATGTCGTCACTGTGTACCAAATAAATTAAGATATTGAGATGTCTCACGCTTTGGAGTGCTCGAGGCTCATGTTCTATGTTGGTTGTAACTCGATTTATTCGTATAATACATGTTTCTCACAGAAGGTTGCTCAGGGAATGAATTCCAATTCGAGGTTTAGAAAACTTTGAACGGCATCTCAGACGAAAAACAGTTATTATAATCCTTGATCTACTTCTCCCTAACGGCCACAATAGGACGGCTACTCACACATGTCGCAGCATATAGCCTGTTCTCACTTTGTGAATTTTGAGAAATATACTCTTGCAATTTTCAACATTTCCGCTCCATGAAGCTGAATGACTTTGCTCAAGTGAGGTATTATCAACGCCACTTAGTAGGCTGATTAAACCATAAGAGCCATTGTGATTGAAGCAGAAGTCAAGTTCGCGACCTTTGCTGATTGAGATGAAAGCGAGGATCCAGGCCGATATCACGTGCCGTGAAAAGTATCGAGGACCTCGCTGGCTTACTTTTGGAGAAAGGGAAAGATTGTCCTCCATTGGCCGAGCTACTAGGTATATCTTGCCATAGCGTTGACAAAATATTTCTCGACGACTTATTGAAGGACTCGGGAAAAGCACGTGGAAAGCCACAAATTGCTGTCGCTAAATTTAATATCCAAACTCAGTGTCTCATGTTGACTTGGTTCATTTTCTTGCTTCTCCATCCAACTACACTTTCTTTGTTTCTCTAATCGGTAATGCAAACCAACCACATCAACGTGTGGATCTAGTGGGTCTCTGAGAGCGATCATCCCCTTCTGAGTATGCTTACCTTGTCTATTGTGTTCAACTTCTATTTATATAGTACACATTATTCTCATCCAATTTTGATTTCTTTGAAGTCATGGGAAACCGGCAATTTTTGCTCAGTGCTGTATCATTTGCCGCCCCTTTTGCTTTCAAGGCCATCTTCACTTCACAAAGATTTAGAAGCTTAGAAGCCACGGGTCAAATTATTGCACATCTTTTTCTCCTCGTAATCGTGTTGTGCTAGTCCATTTGCAACAACAAAGACTTGCGGATCAGAATAACGACTCCTTTGTTAACTCTGTCAAGAGAGCCATTTCGATCTTATTAACTTAGTGTCAAAGAGCATGACTCGGCTTTAACTGGAACTCTGAATACAATGGATTTCACGATTCTAGAGCTCTTATCACGTCATCGCGATATCTGGTACGTTCCCAACACAATAGACCGGCTATTACCGCACAGCCATAACCAGCTTTTTGAAATACCCTTCGGAAAGTACTTACAATGTCTGCCGTAAGCAACCATCTACCACAACCTTCTACCAGCCTCTGCAAAATACAGCAATGTCCTCTTAACGAAGCCGGACTGCGCCATAACACCGGTCTTTATAGGCACAAAGGCCAACGCCAAACCCGTCAACTAGTTTCCATTCTATTCGGGTACGCCTTCCTCCTTGTTCAACATTCCTTCTAACTAAATATATACTGATATGCGAGAATAAGTGCTACAAATCCTCCAGACTTTATCTGGATAGCGAATAGCGAGTGTTAGGAAGCCATGATAAAAGTACGAAGAGGCGAAAACATAGAAGAGAACCGAAAGATCGCGTAGGATAGGGCAAATCTCGTTTCCAGATTCCTGGGTTGCATTCAAAATGCGGATGCACATCAAATACTTGCGAGCATACTGAGTAATTAAATGGTTAGAGCCCGGCTGGCAATGAAGCTTCATGGACATCGAGTCATCGTTCAACAAGTGGCATTCAATTAAACGATTTAATCCTAAATTGTATTATTATCTCAGGCGAACTCGTCTGCTACATTGTCCGTCTGCCATGTTGCAGATTACAACTGTCCATATTATTCCCCCCTGACAAGTGTCATCACCAAATCAACCATACATTTTGCTTTTACCCAAATCCAAATAGCGTCTTCCTACATGATCAGCCTTCCTGGCTCGCCCAATAACTAGCCCCTGTTTTTGCATTTAATTCATTAATAGGGACAGCAGAAAATCTCTGTGCCCTCTTCTCATTACTTGAAGTCGAGTTTCCAGTAAAATTACCAAAGCCTTGATAAGTTCCTGTGCTTGGGGGAAGATCAGCAACGTGTGTGCCCCAGCTACTTTCCGTACTCCCTAATGTTAGCACAAGCTCCTTTCCCTCTGTGAAGAAAGAATGGTCGATCCAGTTCTTCGTATAAGGTGCTCCATTTAAGGTTGCTGATTGGATAAAGATGTTCTTGTAGCTCGGGTCAAAGTTGACGTTCGTGATTGTCGCTGTTTTGCCGCTCACTTGACTCTTTATGGAAACACTTTCGAAGAATGGTGGGGTGATGAGATATACGTCTTGACCGGGATTGGGGAACAGACCCAACATCGAAAATGCTACAAAAGATCCCATAGCCCCGCTATCGTCATTTCCTGGAAGTCCATCGTGTCCAATGCCAAAGTACGCTGGGATGTAGAAATGCGATCTCTTGGCAGAAAGAGCTGGGCGGCCCGCATAGTGGTATTGGAATACCGTCAGGAAAGCAGGCTCGTTGCCAATATATGTGATATTGTTATCGTGGAGAAAGTCAAGACGCTTAACGAAAGCGTCAGGTCCTCCAAACTTGGTGATCAGAGTAGCGTGATCATGAGGGACGAAACTATTTGCTAAAGTCAGTGGCATTTTCTCATCACAAGTCTCGGATGAAAGTGTTTCGTATAGTGAAAGAGAAACACTTACAATGAATATTCCCAAATGGAGCTTTCGAATGTCTCTCCTGCTGTTCTTTGCAAGGAGCAAATGGAGTTAGGATTTGGATCAACGTTGCTGCAAGTGATTGGATCTTGAAACCCCCAAGTCTTGTTCAAATATCTGGGCTGAAGAAACCCAGTGAATACGCTGGCGCCTGCCAAACTACCTCCCGTCACATCAGCTTTGTATAGATTCTGCCAATTCTCACTTCGACTCGTGTATTTTTCCACGTCGGCTTGTGCTCCGACCCCCGCAGCAATCTGAGTGATAACGAAGTCGTTGTAGCTGTACTCGAGGGTTCGAGAAACACTTCTTGTCATTGTACCAGTCCCTTTGTAGTCAAAATCTTCAACTGGGATGTATCCGAGGTTCTTCCAAGAATCCAGGCCTCCTCGTCCTTCAACCGACCAGAAATAGGGCTCAACTTCCGCGTCCTTAAGAACTGCTTCATAACCAGTATCCCAATCAATCCCATCTGTGATATTTTTGACATACGCATCAGCAAGGACGTTGTCTGCATTTGAACCACCCTGTGTATATCCTTTGCACAAGCTCATTCGACAATCAGGTAGCCATCCTAGATTTCTGTATGTGTCGATGAGGGAACGGATTTGCCGGGCAATAGTAGCTGGGTCTAGTATAGTTAAGAATGGCATCTGCGAGCGAAACAAATCCCAGATGCAATAGAAAGAGTCAAAGTATGGCTCAGAGCTCTCCCACAAGGGATTCTCCCCTGTGTAATCTTGAGGATTGATCATTGTTCGATAAATTCCTGAGTAGAAGTTCGTCAACATGGATGATGGCACACCAGTTGTAGAGACCGTAATAGGACTAATTTTCTCTCGCCACAAGTCGTTGGCTGCTTTCTGTGTACCGTCGAAGTCGAATGAAGGTATTTCCGATTCCGCATTTGAGCATGCTTGGTCGCTGCTTATGAAGCTGACACCAACTCTTGCCAGAATACCATTTGATCCGGGAGTCTTGAATCGCACAAACCCGCCACCTGGAAGCGGATAGCCGTTAATGGAGCGTGCAAGAGTCAAATCCTTCACGTCGGTGCTTGCACGGCTGTTGACGTATATGCCATTGTCTCGAACAGGCGCTCCAGAGAAGTCAGCACAAAAGTACAAAACAAATGTGCCAATCCCAAAGCTTGGCTGGAACCGTGCGTTTCCAGTCATTCGTCCTGTTGTTTCATCTACAGAAATAGTTCCATTGTCTTGCCTTGTGTCTGAGAGATCGGTCAAGTCGAGAAGTATCAAAGGCGATCCAGAACCGGCAGCGTCGGTAGATGGAAACTTGAAGCGGAATAAGGATGTGTGTTGTGCCGTGGTCATATCAACACTGATGCCACTGCTCAATTGCAGTCCAAAGTATCCTGGAGAAGCTTTGACAGACGACGCCACATATGGGATCTTCCTTTGGATCTTCTCATATTTGCATCCATCCACATCATCTCCTACACAACTGGCATAGGGAAATAGTGCAAAGTTTCCGAGGGAAGGATTTCCACCAGTACCGCTGTCATGCATGCTCGAGAATCCAGTGATGAGGGCTCCTTCGGTGGTGAAGCCGCCTTGATTAGATTGAGCGTCGCAATCGGCAACAGCCTTCGCCATTCCTATCATTCGGTCAGAAGAAATTCTATATATTAGAATTGGGAAAACTTGCCATAAGGAAGGGTAGCTCCCGGAAAGACATTTCCTTCAACAAGTTAGCACATTTATGAAACCCAAGAGTTTATTCTTATGCGGACCTCCATTGGCGCTTCCAATCAATTGGTCAACATATTGAAGAACATCATAGGTAGAATTTGTTGAGTTCTGTGCCACAGAATGCTGGACTAGCAGCGCAAGTGCAAAAACGCTGAATTGGCTACCAAACCCCATACTTGCTGATTTTCACGATTGGAAAAGGGAGGAGAACAAGAAGCGCCACTTTGGCGTTTTTTAGCGTCTGTGAGGGGCACGCCATAAATATAAGCTGGGAATACAAATTTTAAATTTCGATCTGCTGTAAGCTATCATCTGCATCTTGCATGGGGTTTTCTCGTGGAAGCTCAAAGCAGAAGGTGTCAAGGGTGCGGCAGATGGATGAATTGTGTACAATCTATGCAGTGCGATAAACTAGAGCTTCTTGAGGAAGCTAGTAACTTCCAAAGTAACTTCCTACTGCAAAAAAAACCAACATCCTTACGGCAATGACGATCCGGGATATCCTCCACCGAGTGCCGAAACCCCCAGTACCTGCATCAACCCCGCCTAAATGAATCCGATCCCTGCCTGCATGTGCCTGTGATAAGATCACGTACCCTTCCTGTCACTGGTCCTCCCTATTCAAGAAGGTGCGATGCCGTGTGTAGTTTTTGCAAATTGCATATTAGAAAAGGGGGTAGTCTGAAAAGTCGCAGTAATTGCACTCGTAATGACCACAGCTGGAACAGGAAGCCACAAAGTTTGGTGGAATATCCGTCCATGTGTCGTAAATACAGTATTGCATCCACATAATGAAGGCTTGATGATTTGGAGTGAGGTTGTCTGTATCGTGTTTTGCTTGTTGAGTAATTTTCTCTTGTTGACGAATGCGTCTGAAGTGTTTCAAGTGAGGCGTGATTTGCTTTCTTGCCTTGTTCTGGGGTGGTTTGGAATATCAAAAATTACAGGTCTACACTATCAACGTCTTGTTTATATGTAACTTTGCGAGGATACCATGAGGCTGATATGTTATTCAATGTGTTTCTGAATGTCTAGCAGAAATGTCGCTTGTTCAATGCCTTCAGGGTTTGGTTTCCATGATTATTCTGGCAAGTACAAGAAGACTTCATTAGCCGATTCACTATAAACCATACAGTAAGAGCTGTGGACCATTATCGAGGCCCTTCTTCCAATGCACCCTTTAACATGCTTTCCTTTTAAAATGTGGAAGAGTACTGGGTCAGGTTTTTTCCGAATGTCAGGAAGGATATAAACCCCGAATAGTTCACGAATACTGAGAGTGTAATAGTAACCTACACTTGTCATAATAAATAGTCTTCTTTACCTTGATGGCTTAGCTGTCTTTTCTCCTCAGAAAGCTGAGCGATTTTACTGCTATAGAGTATTAGTAATAGAAGGCCGGCCGACACTCAGAAAATGCCCGACCGAGTACGCCAATTATATTCCCATCAAAGCTGCGAGCTCCGAAAGAAGAAAGGTATCATTAGTATAGTATTTTACGAACGATTATTGCTCTTAAAATTCAACAGAAAAATAATCTCTTGAAAAAAAGAAATTCGAGTCAAGGTTGTTTGTTTTATGTGTATTATGAAATTCCGCAACTCGAAGAACTTCCAAGAGCTATAATAAGTGGCTATTTTGCAGTTCAAGCACATCATCGCATTCCTTCAAAAGATCTCAGGCCTCTCCCAAATCTCACATTCTCTACATATTCCGTGACCACAACATGAGCAAGTGTTACCCCTATTCACCCCTCCTTTGTCGCACTGACAACAAACCACCATTCTGACCTAAATGATCTCCATTTCTCGAGTTGTAAGAATCCGAGTGCTTTCACAAATTGTATGATTGTCTTGGGATTTAAGATTAGAGGAAGCGAAACGTTGGTCAAGTTATGATTGAATTTATGAAGTAGCCGTAGTTTATCTTGTCGATGTCTTAAAAAAAAAAGTTGTAACGATATATAGGATAGCTCAAATAGCAGGATGATCTACGTGGAAAACCTAGCATTTGCGAGTACAAGAAAGTTCTTCTTTATTAAGATAGCATACATGGCCTAGTCAAATAATGAAATCTTATTTGACTGCATTCAATTTAAGCTGTATACTGAGAATGTTAGTAATAATGCTAGACTAAGTTTTTTGAGTCTGTGAATAGCTCAAGTAGAACCGACTAGAACATATGGCTTCGTTGAGGCCAGGAACAGATAAAAATTTGAAGAGTATGTTCTCTCCAGAACAAAGAAATAAAGTCTACAACCCTTGTGACGACAAAAGACGCAAGGCAAGAGGCTTTTGTGATTTGCCGTGACATTATCCTCTTGAAAAACCTTTGTCTACTCTTTGTTTGGTACAACAATCCAGCGCCTCCAAAAAAAAGATCGAAGCTCTTCATAGACAGCTTAAAGATCCATTCTATTAACAAGGCCTCCCTCCATCGCTCTAGAGCTATACATAAACCAACCACTTACCTCAAACTCCACACTATTACCCACCAAATATCAGAACCCACACATTCCAACAAAAGCACAAAGGCTAAAGAAACACCTTAGCGAAATGAATCTCATCGACTACGATGATGAAATGGAGTTGAAAAAGCTCATGGAGGAGCACGAAGTCTGGTGCAAGGCAGTGAAGGATTGCAACGACGCTGGAGTCTTGGCCAGCCCCCTCAAATTGATTGAGAAGCACTACCTCCGTAAAGTCACCCTCAAAATACAAGAATTAATCTCGATGATGGCGGCAGGGGGGAGCGTCTTTACGTCTGGGGGTTACCGGCTCGATAAGCTCTGTGAGGACATTGGAAACGAGACCAGGCAGGCCCTTGGTAAAGTAGGAGCGAAACCAGTGAAATGAGCCGTAGAGCGGTGTTGCATGAGGGAAGGCACATCTTGAAAGGCATGGATAGCAAAGCCAATTCCCATGCTGAAAGAGGTCATTCAATATACGTTGACGTTAGAGAAAGCTCGTTAAGTCCCGTTCCTAGATTTCACATAGCAATACATAGCTTCACCTTTGAAGCAAAAAAAAAATCAAAAAATCAAGCCTTTTCAAAGTGTCTGCTCCTTAGAAACTGTTACCTATTGATTCACAATCCGCTCGGTCAAAAAAGTTACTCTTGAAATAGTTTTCGGCCACAAATACGCCTCGCGATTCTCCAACCCATCAACTTCACAAGCAAACTGGAAATATCATATGTAACTCCTATAAAATTGGCCTTTTGATGATTCAAAGCTATTATGAGGAATCAGGGGGAGCATGCGGGGTCTTCGACTCATGCTGCAAACACTTCAAAATTGAAAAAGGAACTATAAATTAGAAATCTGCAAAAACTATCAAATTTAGTTCTAGTGTAATTTTGGTTCTCATTTATTTACATTTATTGCTGAAACATTGCAAGAATGGGGATTGCTTTCGAAGTGTTTCCAGCGAGTTGAGCAGGGTCACGTGTTCTACTGAAATGAAGATTTCCCCAAGTCATGGCATTTAGAGTTTGAACATTAACCCTCTTGACTAAATAACAGAAGATAGAGCGTGATTGATCCAAAGGATCTGAAAAAATTAGCGTGAAATCTTAACTATTGGGAAAGATTCATGGATCAAGGGCCTCGTTCGGATTTCGAAGACCGTTACTCATTGAGGGTGTGAAAACCTAATAACTCGAATTCTTAAAAGGATTCACGGTATTTATAGATGCGCATAAATTAACACTTTCCATATATCTTACTGTCCCAAAAACAAAACGAGAACAAAACGTAAAGACTAGTTGGACAAACAGTAAGACGCAACCCTCCCTAAATACTTTACCTACGCATACGTCTACCCCCGAAATGCTTCAGGGCAAGATTTACGACACAGAATGCCTTATGTGCGGTCGAGAAGACGTAACTTCTAGGCCGAACGAAAACAACACAGAAGTCGTGGCCGACGCACCGTGCCCTGACTGTGGTTGGGAGCGTATCCAGCTTCCAGGACTTTTGACTCCTTTCTTACCTTCGGAGCCTTTGCAAAACCAGATTCAGTCCCAAGGTCAGCTCCGCATTCCCAAATATGAAGATGTCGACGAACGCCCCTCTGACTACGAGGATTTGGAGCCTCCCAAGCTTTTGCTACCTTCCTCACCTCTGGCGCCTGTACAAAACCAGAGTCAGTCCCAAGGTCAACTCTATATTGCCAAATATGATGAGGTTGTGAACGAGCCACTCCCTGAATACAGCGGTTTGGAGCTTCCGAACCCTTTACTCCCTCCATTACCCGAGCCTTTGCAAAATCAGAGTCAGTCTCAAGTTCAACTCTACATTCCCAATAACGAGGTTCTTGTCGAAAAATGCCGTCGTTGCGACAAGAACTGCGGCAACCACTCCAGACTCAGCGCGCCATCATGCGAAATGTGTAAGGATAAAGTTTTCTATAAGGGATGTTGTGAGTGCGGCGCATACACGAAGGTGATATATCGCAAAGGTTCAGGATGGTCTGGTTCTGATTTTGAATGCTACCACCAACTTTGTAATAGACATTGCGGTGTCTTTTTTGGAAACTCTAGTGAGTAGTGGGATGTAAATAGGAGATCAAGTTTTTTGTTATTATGCCTGGATAGTTCTTATAGACAAATTGGTCAACAGATTAGGGTGACTGAGTGTGCAAATCATTAGGCTCTTCAGGTATTTCTATGATTATGCATGACTATTGGAAATAAAATATTGCCGCAGGTCATGCTTTGGCCCTTTCGTGAATGCAGAAAAAAGGTGGCACACTCTGAGTTATTCACAGATGGAGAGATATTTAGAAAGTCAATACCCCTATTCATTTTTTCCTCTGCATTCCAGAGGTAGGTTTTTATGTCGCGAGACCCCGGACCGCTTTAGAAACGGTCCACAGTTTATGAGTATCTCTCCCGGTATGCCACACCTTTTTGCACCCGCGATCCCCCCTTTTCCCATAATCCGTCCACTCGCTTACCATTTAGGCCCAATTGCATGCGTTCAATCCCGGTTCTTGAGCACAATAAATATATGATAACGTTCTCCACAAAGCGCATTTGTGTTCCACAACCGGTTTCGCGACTTCCGAAGAACATAAAAGATCAGCACAAGACAACAAAGACCCCATCAGCGGCTGCCGATTAGCGATTCGAAGCAATTGTACAGGGTACTTATAGGCACTGCTGGCTAATTTACAGCGTCTTTGACGCTGGATTTTAGCGAGCATTTCCCCCATATTATAGTGGCCTCGCGCAAAACGAAGGCGAATCAATTATTTCGTATTTATATTGGGTACTATTGCAAACCAAATTTAGAGAATCTTCCATAATTGTTCTTTAAGTCGCAATGAATTATTTCTATAATATTTCTTATCGTGAAGTCGCAAAAGCCAATTGAGTTGGTTGCGCATTTATAGAGGATGACACACTGCAAGTTAGCGAGCATGTCCCTGTATTTTAGCGAACATGCACTGACTTATAGCGCGCTTTATACTGTTCTAGCATGATTCCCACAGGAAGGGATTCACACAACCGCGGAAGCCGCTTCCTCTCTCCCACTTTGGCTCCTACAAAAAGACACCCATAAGCTGCAGCACCGAGCCCAATCCCAAAACCAATACAACTTTTCAAGAACTTCGATCTCTAAACCGAAAAACACATACGCAAAAACACGTCAGAATCAACAGTCTCACAGACAAGAACAAATTCCAGCGATGCCATCAGAAAAGAAAGGAACTCCATTAAAACCAAAGACATCATTAGTAGAATGGGTAGACTACCTCTGCTGCTGCGTATGTGCTCACCTCACCATGGTCATTAACGACCTAGAAATATGTGATGGTTGTGGGCACGAGCAATGCGAGTCTTGTGAAAAAGTGGGCCAGCTCGAGTACACAAAATATTGGCTGGAAAAGGCGTGAGCGGGGACATGGCATGAGAAAAGGGCGGGCGAAAGGGGGGAGGGCAAAGAAGGTGTGGATATTGCGGAGTAGATACAGCGTCGAGAAATGAATTGGCTCCCCTATCTTCATTGCAGCGCAGCAAAACAATACTTTGCTTCGCTTACATTCCCTCTCCCCCTTTAATTCACATTTGAGACTCAAAACTCGAGAATCAGCCTCGCAGACCTCTGTATCTATCGTCTTCCATTTTCTTCTACATCCCCCACAATAATAATCTTGGGCCGGTACCATCAACGTCATAAACCTTATTCTGAAGAGTTACGATGCACGTGAGAACCCATCAACTGCTGCAAACATGTCAAACATTTCTGCGCCGTCAACTTTTTAGCGTACTCGGATTCCTATAAATTCTCGTATAATTTTTTTTTTTCTCTTCTCCTTTTTTTCTTTTTTTCCTCATCTTGCTACCATCCCTTGCTATCCGACTAACCTCTGCCATCTCCTGCTATTTACCAGTTATCTACCAGCTATTTATCTACCATTTATCTTTCATACACCTGCCATCTATCTTCATTTACCCTGCCATATACCTTTCATCTACTCTGCCATCTGTCTGCTATCTATCTGCCATTTATCTGCTATATGCTTGGCTAGGTAGGTAACCCATGCAAACTGGTCGGGCGACGCTTGAGCACTTCAATTACTCTTGCTCCGGCAACCACCAGGTTGCTAGATGGAAGGATCAATGGTCCAGTGGAGGAGTGGGTGGCACATGAAAGTCGGCTGAGCAAAGCTAGAGTACTGCAAACACTCTGGTTTGTCATGTCACACTGCAGAGTACAATTGTAAACAGTGACGAGCTTAGATAGATTCAAATAAAACCAATTGCTTAACAAACTTGATGTACTTTCTTTCTGTGACGCCCTCACACAAGAACAAATGGCCATATTTTCCCATTCTTCTTCAGAAACATGCTGGAGTTTAGAAGTGTGTTGAAGATATATCTTGGAGCCGACCTGGACATATCTTTAAACATTAGAGTAATTCAGCAACCACAGCTTTACCAAAGACTTGCCTGCCATCATTCTATTTTGATGCTTAATATCACCTCATCATCGAGATAACCAGTACCCTTATCCCGCATATCACCTTCCTCGCGGCCCCAAGCATAGGCTAGCGTTGTTGTATAAGTGAATCGACCCCAAAACCCCCACTTTTCTTCTTTTGCTTCAGGTACGTCATCCCAGGTTTCTTCTGCCGTCCATCCAAACGTTGTCTCATTCGCAAAAAGAATCGGATGTTTGCTGATGCCAAGCATATTAAATGGCGATACTGCAGCCCATACGACTAAAAATCTTTCGTATCGAATAGGAAGACCCCATCCATTTACATTTTTCGTTGAATGGCTGCAAAGAAGACTGTGTTGCCGATGTCAGCAATACAACTCGCGCTTGAGCGAGAGCATAGGATAAGTTTCAAGGCTGGTGTCGCTTGGTGCCAGGTTGAATTCAAATTGTAGTGTCTACTCTTGACTTCTTCAAGGGTTGGGTCATGCAGACACGACTTCTCAGATTGGTCTGTCATATTGGGAGTCGTGAGACCTCCCCCGACCAGCTTTGCAAATGTTCGAGTTGAAGAATTGAGATCGTACTGCAGGTAAGACGAAGTAGAAGAAGGTGAAAACACAACCCAATTCTTCTCATACGACTGGCGTGTTGATGGTGGATTTCGAGTGAGCTCGGTCAAAGTGGGATATAACATTAATGGTCCCGGACCAAGTCGCTTTGGTAACGACCCAACAACCTCTTTAAGTGCCGGGTACACAGATCGAGCATCTATTATCCAAAGGCCAATACACAAATACTGAGATCTTATTCGTGAGGATCTGAAGTCTTCGATCCATGGAAAGGACAACTCACTGTGAAACTACCATCAAAAGCGGCTCTCCACGTCCTGAATAAAAAGCCGTGGATCATGGAAGTCGGGAATATCCGCAAAGACCTGCTCCATACCTTCGCACTTCGCTGCTGGTGTTGCGGGCACTTTCACATCGTTTGGCGTGGTCACACGCCGAAGCCCCCCATTTGGACCGAGAAGCGCAAGATCATCGTCTGAGCAGGTTTTATCTTGTGCTTGGCCTAAAGTGCTTCCTTTTGGGAGGTATATATTGGCTTCACAAATAATATTTCGCCGAGACGCCTCTCCAGTCGGTGTCACCATGCTGACGATAAGGTATTGATTCTTCGACCAGTATGGAAGAGCAAGGATTGTTGGATTCCAGAATGTGCGATTTTCAGGTGAAGTTGCCGACCTCGGACTCATTGATATGTTGTACAGGATGTTTGGAAGTCTGACATGGTTTGTGTACTGATTTGGTGATTGTGGACAATTCGTGAATTCAAGCAGAGCCCGGGGAAGCTGGTTTTGGGTATTCTTGTTGGAGGTAGAGCTACCCAAAGTGATGCTATGATCAAAAGGCGAGGCTTCCAGACGATCGTTGTGAGAATTGTTGGTGAAAAGGTGACCGGTAGAGATATGGACATGGCCACCCGAAGAAAACTTTTCAAAACTCTTCACTGATTCCTCCCGGGCGATAGTCAACCTGTTACGAACAAGGACATAGAAGCAAAGCAAAACTATAAATGGCAGTACAACTCTTCTCGCAAATTGATGCGGCGTGGTGGCGATTAAATTGCAACTCCTTGAGTCGGCGTGTCCTTGGAGAGGGAAATTGAGCGTTTGACATACTGTAGTAGAGAGCTTGACAAAACTAGACAGGAAAGCAATCCCTCCTACAGAACGACACGAGAAGGAGCGACCGAGTCATGAATTTGAATTAGGCAAGAATTCTGAAAAGTCCACCATTCGATCTTTCCGGAACCCAAATAAGGTACAATAGCCATTCGTGCTTGCCTCACTTGAAGCTTCATAAATTGCCCATGTAACGAATGCAATGAAAGCTTCTAAGCCATCGAAGACACTTCTTCCGTACAGACCGGACCTACCAAGCACATATCGCGACCTCCATGCCTTCATAGCAATGGGGTTTACCTCGAATTTTGACAGTCGGGAGGGAACTCCAATTCGTGTGTCGATCGTCGAGTGCTCGACCCCATGGTCCGAGATTCTGCTCGAAGAGCAGTCAACAACTTACTTCAGCCCACAATCGGCCACGGGCAGGAGATTTAGTCTTGCAAGTTTTATGGCATGTAAAACACGCCCGCATCGCTTACACAAAGCCGTTTGGTTCACGGTTTTCCTGGTAATAGCAGCATGGTTGATCTTAAACCCGACTGGAGAATATATGGAGCTTGAGCGCCAAAGCGAAACGGAGCTCACGACCCACAATCTAGAGGGATTGCAATTCATTGCCGCAAGCCACACCTTCATGAGGGTATGTCCAGCCCTCATTTCTTCTCAGGATGCGAACAAGCTAATCTCTGATAGTTTGTTGGCCGTTGGACAATGATGTCAAATAATCTATATATTGATGGATCATTTCCAGGTGAGTGCTTATCCGCATCCAAATACGCATGAACGAGATTAGTGCCTCATAGATGGGAAATGGAAATACTGTCCCTCATTTCACGTAACTCCATCCCCTATTTTTTTTTTATGTCAAGAGGGTTAATGACGCGGAAATTTATATTAACAAGATGATAAGGGGTGTACTTCGATTTCAGTTTCAGCGGCAGCACAACGCTTCTCCTTTCCCTCCATAACAAACATCACGAACCGCCTCAACAGTCCGCAGAATCAATGGCAACACCGCCAAGTCTAGGGTTTTTCCCATTAGCAAATTCGACTGCTGCCGAGCCAATTTCACTCCTGGTCAGGATAGACGATGATGAATATATTGCGTTGTCAATGCGACTTCAGTTGTGACAATAAGGAAAGGTGATCTGAATATCCATTCTAGGCATCGGATCCGAGTAATTGCACCCATGGTCAGAGATGATTTGGTGGAGACTCTGCAGGTTAAAGGGATCTATATCGATGAAAGTGGACAACTTCTTCCATTAGACGCGGTAGTCTCTGGGTCTGAAGATGACGCTTCATCGGAAAGTTCACCGGAAGGAGACGATACGCAGATAACATCTCTCACCCTGAAAAAAATGCTAGAAGTTGTTACAGACTTTCCCGGGTCCACCGCCTGGCGGGAGAGGTACAAAACCACGAGCACTACCCGCGATATCCTGGGAGGCGTAATGGGTTGGGAGTACTTGCTAGGAGAAATGTTTGATGCAGACCACGCCGCAATTAGTACAGACGGTATGTGTCTTGTTCGGGACTGTGTTGGAGGGCGAGGAAGTCCAGTTGGCCTCGCGGATGTGTTCTTTCAGAGGTTAGAGTTTCCAACCATCTCTTATTCGCTCTTCATATCAAGATATAAATTGCTGATGGGTAATTATTGAAGTGGACAGCTGGGCTCCGAGCAATATTCGCAGCCTTGGCCATTTCAGAAGTATATTCCGGATGTGATAGTATGAGCAGCTCCGGGGATACTTCTAGCATGCCGCTGACGCGATCGTAGGTAATGAATTTTGGCAATTCGGATTAGAATTCTTTCCTTTCGCATAGCGATGAGTACAATAGAACGGCATGGGACTTGAACGTAGCGTTTGAGGATACATATGTATCTTTGATAAAGGCAATTCGTACCTTAGCATATCCAAAATAACCGACAGCCGTGGATGCTTCTCGACACGCCGATTCAGCACCAAATACTGCGGGTGGAGTTCCCATACTTATCATGAGACCTTTCCGTGGTCAACTTGAAGAAGCAACGCACGCCGTGGCTGAACGCTTGCAGAATGATGGTGATAAAGCGGTGTTCTGGTTGGATACATCTGGATGGCTTGACACAGACGTCGACTTTGATGGTAATCCCGAGGATCAGGATTTCTTCCTCGACGGTAGCATGCTCCATGTCACTTGGTGAAATGAACTGACCAAAATCGCAGGCAAAAGCGCATGGAAGCAATGGCGATTAACAGAACGCGGTAATCAACGCGTCGCAATTTTTCTGCACATGCATGTCTGTCGTTATCTTGCGCAGGACGCAGAGAAGTGTGCCTTTCTGCCTCCAGAGATATATCGAGGTAGAGCGATAGATCCCGACAGCCTCTGAATCGATCAATTCTTAGAGAAAGAAAGGGAGCGGAAGCTTAAGAAATTGTTTTGGGACTGAAGGCACGCGACACGTGAGGATTGTTGTGATATTACTCCGTATGCGGACGACTTCGTATTGTGCTTTGCTTTGAAATAGAGTGATTTGTTGTTGTGGAATCATTGATATCGGTGTGGCTGTGGTGACTTGTTAGAGTCTGTAACATGGCTGGATTGTGAAGTCGTGAAGTCATTGAAGTCGTGATGCGGGAATATTGCGACGATTTGGTGTTTGCTACGCTCTCCGGGCGCCTCCGGAGAATAAAACCGGGAACGGTTGCGCCTCCAGCCTGCAATACCCGGGCTACACCTACATCATCATCACTAAAGATTCGCTGTGGCAGGAACTGCTAAGAGAATTTGCTATTTGCTTTTTGCATCGCACACCCCTCCACTCTCGCACGACAATGATGGATTAGAAAAGCCAAGCAGGAAGAGAACGTTGCATCTCTTCCCCTCAATCGCTACTTCACTCACTCTTCTTCATCGATCGCGAACCTTCATTCAAACTTCTTCCACCTCCGCACATCGATGCTACTACGAGCACACGACCTCTCAGGAAGCTCATTCAGACCCCAGCAATAGCTGAATTCGTTCCATAGCGTTGAGCGCCGACTCAGAACAGTAGCCTCTTTGCAGAGAGCGCGATGGCTTCAAAGGATAACCCAGTGCCGGGTGGTCTGGAAAGGCGGAAATCGTCAACACCACACTACCAAACCTTCCCAACCCCTCCGCCAAAGTCGCGTGGACGCCCCCCAGCTTCGCCGACCAGCTCTTCGGGCCAAGATGGCTCTGGAATCCCTCCTTACCATACCGCAGATACAGACGATGGTAACCAGAGCTCTCCTCTGCCAACAAAACAACTTGCGATCCTGGCTGTCATAGCTCTCGCAGAGCAAACGGCTCTCAATTCGATATCGCCATACCTTCCCGAGATGACCTCTACCTTTCCTGAAGTCGGCGAAGACAATGCTGGATTATACATTGGCGTGATAGCGTCATCATTTGCGCTGGCGCAATTTGCGACAAACTTTTTCTGGGGTTGGTTGTCGGATAGAATTGGCCGGAAACCTGTGGTTATGCTCGGCACTGTCCTCACAGCTGGATGTTTTCTTGCATTTGGGTTCTGCAGAACATTATGGCAGGCAGTGCTGGTCCAGACGCTCATGGGCTTGGTCAATGGGAATCAGGGGGTGGTGAGCACTTGCCTAGGTGAAATCACCGATCGAAGTAATCAAAGCAAGGCGTTTGTTTACCTTCCCGTGATATACGGCATTGGAGGTATCACTGGGCCCGCTATAGGCGGGCTGCTAGTCATGCCAGGCAGTTCCTACCCCTACCTTCTTCCAAATCTTTTTTCGGCTGCTGTTCTTCTTACAGACCTGGTCCTAACAGCCCTATTTCTCGAGGAGAGCCTTGAGGAGGCAAAGGACTTACCGCCACTCAAAAAGAGAGTAAAAAATCTCTTCTCTTGGCTATGGCAATTTACCGGCGGTGCCCATCATCCAACTTATCTTCGAGTTCACAACCGGAATTCTCGACATCGGGTAGACGGTGGGCTAGATGAGACAACCGACGACTCAACTTCTGAGAATGAAAGCGAGAGCCAGTCGCTTCTCTCGATGCCGGAACTTTTCCCCCACAACAGTGGACAGCTGACGGGAAAGGAAATTCTAAACCGAAATACGATAATTCTTCTTGGCACATATCTCGTGTTTCAACTCTCTAATATCTCGTTCAATTCGTTATACCCAATCTTCGCTTCCTCGCCAGAACCAACTGGTCGAAATCTATCACCGGAGGAAATTGGACTATCTCTGTCATTCGCCGGGATTATCACCATCGTTTTCCAAGTTGGCATCTTTGGCAAATTGAAAGAGAAGATGGGTAACAAAGCGACGTACCGGTCTGGGCTATTCCTGTTCTTTCTTTCTATGATGATGATTCCTTGGGTTGGGTACAGAGACTCGCCGGGTGGAGTAGTGTGGCTTTGGATCGAGCTAGGATTCGTGTTACTCGTCAAGACTGTTGCCGCAGTGGGCGGGTTGACGAGTGCGTTATTGCTTGTAAGCTTTCCATTTCGTCTCGTTTCAGCTTCGTATAGGTTTTGAGAACCTCGTGTTAATATTCGTTGCAGATCACAAACTCGGCTCCTAATCATTCTGTTCTCGGCACGCTCAACGGTTTGGCGCAGACACTATCTGCTGCGGGTAGAGCAGCAGGTCCAATTCTCTCGGGCGGGCTCTTTTCTGTCGCTACACAGGTACGGCCAAAGGGTGAAGTCCTTGTATGGGGAGTCTTCGGAGGCATTGCGCTATTGGGGTGGGTAGCAAGCTTTGGCATTAGAGGTGAGAGTCTAGAGAGTTCTGATTGGGATGATGGAAGTAGAAGTCAGGACGACGACGAAGATGAAGAAGAGAACGCTGGCGTTGGGAGATGATGAAACATGTTAAAAGGCGCTAAAAATTTATGGGATAGAGGCTCGGCGTAGGTTAGCGGTTGAAAACATATGAACAAGCCATTGGCGGTAGCCTTGGCATAGCGGCATACCACATGACTTGAGATAGAAATATACCACCTGTTGAACATTAGCCCTCGAGTGAGATGTGCATTTTCCTTTGGAGTCATGCTTAGTCTTTTGGGATAAAGGGGATGTCATATTTAGTATGTATCCATTTTGGAATCAGAGTCTTCTTTCAGAGAAATTGGAGATTGACAGGCTAAGCTACGGAAAGCGCCATTCATTCTTCTCTTACTTACAGTACCGCACTGAAAGCCTTGCGGAAATTGTTACCTGGTTTGTTTTTCGTCCTCCACTCCTGGTGGAATCTTCGTTGACAATTGTTTTCCTAGCTTGACCGATTGCTGTGCTGCTCCGCGTCCGCAGGTATTATGAAGCATATGTTTCTACAATCTCTCTCTCGAATACCTATTTCAAACCAACTGCGCTTTTTGTCTGCATATCGTGACTATCTGGCTTTATCGCTGACGCGACTAACAAAACCAAGAAGAACAACGGGCGAAGTCTTGCATCCTCGATCCCTCGTGTATTCATGTAGTTGTTGAATTTTCACGAGGGAACCCATTCACGAGAAATTGGATTCTTTTTATCAAGTTGGTGAGGATCTTACACCAGAAATTTGTTGCGCGATAGGCAGGTTCAACTGCGCCAGTGCGGCACGACCCCTGCGCAAATCCCTCTCCATCCAAAATACCCTGGTCATCGCTCGGGATCGCGTTCATCACGTATATTAAGGATGGATCAAAATCAGGATTTTTTTCACGAATTTATTGGTCAAAAGCTCCTTGGAGACGGAGATCTCGGCAGGAAGTACGGAGTAGCTAACCTGTCGACCATATTACGAAGTTTTGAACCAATTTTCGTCAAAAGGAGTGTAAAAACGCGGTGACTACGGTCCGGAGGGAATCTCTTCAATTCGTGAGGGAGAACGGATAGTGCTGGCACTGCTTGAAATAGGGTTTGACATCAAAGCAGAAGACATAGGATGTGCAGCACTGTGCTTCGAGATTCGCGTTTGTGACACTTTTCAGGTGTTCAATAGGCTTTACGAACAATTCCGCTCTCGATACATCCACATCATCAATTTCTTCTTTAACCAGGTATTCAAAGATGATTATAGATGAACTTTCCCAATCTCCGCAGTTGAAAATGATAAGGTAGAATTATTCCACTCCCCATTTTGATATCTCCTGGTGTTGATTTTAAACAGGTCGCATGGCGGGAGTCCCCGGATCTACGGTTCATCAATTGTCAAGACCTCGAGCCTATCAAATCTCGCGAAAAAGAAAAGGGGGAAACAAATCGAGGTCACGTGTATCTCGGTTAAACATCGATCCATCTCACTCAGCACCTCGATCAGGGGTGCGAAACACTCCGCCTCAAGGATTGCCTGCTTTTGCAGGAACAGGATCTTCAACCCCAAGACCGTGCTTTTTTGGGGGCTCTTAGTCGTGGTTCCTATGATTTTTTACAAATGTCAAAAGATTTTAGGATTACAGAACACGAACGCGCTCCTTTCGAGCGAAGAGCGTTCCCTCCTCAACGCGACGCACCAACCATGAAGTCCCTTGACGTTCACACCCACATCCAACATTTTGGTCTTCCTTCATGGTAGATAGGTTTCTACTTAAGGAATAATGTTCGCCTTGAAATTCCTATCTTTCCATTCATTCCATCTTCATTTCGCATATTCATTCCTTACCCAATACGGTCTTTTCTTAGCATTTAACACTGTCCTTATTTGCAGACTAACAGTCAGCCAATCACATTCTCTATATTCAGCCATTTCGTGTTTCAAAACCTCAATATGCATTCAGTCATTGCTTTAACTGCTCTCTTTGCTACCAGCGTATTCGCTAGCAACCTTCAGGTTATCAACAAGTAAGGACCTTTTTTATGAATCAACTTCAAATTTTATTATCCGAGACAAATCACTGACAAATTGTAGCTGCGGCAACCCAGTCTACATTCGCACCTCACACAACGGTGCCTGTGATGTTGGAGCAGATGGTACCACCTGCTATGGAACTCCCTTTGAAGTCGACCAAGGGCAGACGCAACAATTCGATTTCATTGCCGATGGCGAGGGAACCAGCATCAAGATAGCTACTAACGCAGACGTGAACAACGGCATCCTGCAATTCGAATACACTGTCTCGGACAATATCTACTGGGACGTCAGTGATTTGGACGGAGTTGGAGCTGCCCGCGTCGGCAGCCCATTTTCAGGCGATAACGTTTGGACTGGCCCAGTTGGTGGTAGCAGTGTTGGTCAAGGCACCTGTACGCCAGTGATTTGCTTGGCAAATCAGATCTGCCAGGATGCGTACCAGCAACCTGATCAGAAGGCTACTCATGTAAGTCTTTTGGTCCTAGATATTGGAAGTGGTGAGAGTGGCTCTAATTGTGTCAATAGGGTTGCCAAGACATGTCAACGAACTTTCAGATGTTTCTTTGCTCAGGTAACGCGTATAAGTCGAGGAGGGCAATCAGCTTCAACGCATAAACGTGTTTTGGCGATAACTCTTTCGTATCTTCTTTTATTCGACGATTTTATTTTTCAACAGTGTTTTGGACAATATACCCACGGATAAGGATAGGAAGAAGACACATGATGATGCAAGGAGGAATATTTTGAGGCGTTTTTAGGGGACACCTTTTGGAAAGGGGTGCTGCAACGCAGTATTATAGTCCTCCTGTAAAATTAAGAGCATTGATTGGTCTTGCACTATGCATTTTTAACGGCGCCTGGGAAAACGGAGCGGGGCATCTACTGGGCTTATTTTATTGTTTTTTTGCATCACGGACTCTGGATGAGCCCTAAAATTCTTGTACTGGAATACAATTTGTACTTCTTGCTGTACCGTTTCTATTTACAATTTCCCGTTGATCCTATGTTGTCTAGAATTCGAGGAAGTGAAGAGTGGCGATTCCTTTGAGGCGAGTCGTTCTAAGAATAGTCCGGCCCCTCTCTTTAGTTTTTCAAAGTATTTAAGCACACTATTTCATTTTTTCACTTTGTGGAACGCTTTTGGGAATATAAAATCAAGTGATATATGTTTATAATGCATATTTCTAGAAGTACTAGGAAGAACTATGCTGTCCTGTTGGTATTTCCAATAACTCCTCGAGGTTTCAGTGAAGTTGAAGATTTGAGATGTGTTGTCAGATGCTATTATTCTGTCAAAAATTCTTTCTGCTTGGAGAAACAAACCTTATCTGACTCAAGTATCCCTCTCTACAGCTGCAAAAAGCCACGTACCTTGCTAGAAAAGGTGTTGCACACCCCTGCTATACGATTTACGTCCCGATATTCTGCCAAATTATCAGAGGATCAGACGAGGGTCATAAGTCCTCTCGACACAGACAGCTGCAAATAGAGAAGAGGTCAAAGTGACTTCTTCCTGAACCATATGGAGTGAATACAGAGTTTCATTCATGGGTGAGCATAGTAGGGAATAGAACATGTAACCCCGCCACCTCATCTCCCTCCTTTAGAGTTCTTTAAATTCATTTGCTTCGCAATAGTAATATCGCGACAAAGACTCCCAAAGTGCAAAATATTCACCCACAATAGGCAAATGGCCGATCTAGAATTTTTAGTGCTCTGTAAGCGGCATCAAATTATTCAATTCATTTGATTCAGCAAATTTTGCTCTTTGAGAGGTGAAAGAGTTTTCAAGAGAGGCTACCAAATAATATCGAATAAACGACTAAGTACAGTATATGACAGCAAATTCCTTAGTAAACGAGTAAACGAGCGAAAGTGAAACTGTGTCATCACTCCTGATAGCTATTGGAAAAGGTAACTTGAGGGAGTAGTGTGCGAAGAGGAACTAGAAAGAGAAGTAAGAAAGTTATAGAGCTTCTCCAAGCAACAACACACCAAAGACAGAAATAGCGTTTTGCTCTCGATAAAATTCATGTCTCTTTTCTATGCTAAGAATTATGCTGGATTCAAGGAAGTATTTATAAAAAATCAAGAAGAGAAATCAAGTTAAGATCGTAGGCGGGGTAAAGGATTCACTAAGCATGCTAATTAAGATATTTACTCTATCCTTGAAAATAGAAGATTCTGAGATTTAAAGATGAGAATTATTCACCCCTCGTCAGAAGCTTATTTTCTTTGATAAATGCTTGATGCAAACCAGTTTACTAACTAGTAGTTCTCTCTCCTCAGAACAGGAAGGCAAAATTTACTTATTACAGCCTTTATAAGCCCTATCTTCACAAAATCCCCCAAGAGTGAAAACTTCAAAAAGGGGAATCCTCAATAGAACGGAAAGCTTACAAATACCCCAAGGCTGTTTTTTATTGACATACAGACATGTTCGCAACGCAAACAGCAACCCACCACCATGATGGGACCCTTGCAATCTCACTCTGAAAAGATCAGTCAAGCTTCCTAGCTTTTGCGTAGCGGTAAGCCTCTTGGCCTTTTTCGTAAGATCAATCGGGATCCTGTCATTTGATTCCCTTATTTTCCGGCTCTGTGAAAGAATTCGTTTGCAGAACGACTAGTGTTTTAACAGCTAGGAAACCGGTGACAGCGCAACAAACCTAATGCCGTACTAGTAGTTTTCTACTCCAAAAGCGTAATTGGTCATAAGGCTCACACCTTGTAAATTGAGAAGTGAATCGTATCAATCCAAGCAATACGTTCTTTATCAGATCTTATTCCCTCGCAAAGTAGTGAGATCGATGTACTCCTTGGCATTTATAGCTAATGCTTGGTTGAGCCTCTTTGTCTGTCCCATTTTATACTCTAGAAGCTCCCCATCCCCGCCCATCTCCTTTTCGTCTCGCTAATTTCATGCGACTCCCTAGCAGCCTATCCAAACAGGCAAATTGCCTACTTTCATGAGGGCGAATTGCTATTCCGATGATTATATTAGTTTGTAATTCTGTGTGAATGGAAAGAAGAAGAAGAGATGTGAAGGTAACATATAAATCTTTTGTAAAAGCGAACATACACTTCAAAATAATTAAACCTCCACAATCCCAAACAAAAATCTAAGTACTTAGAAGAAACTAAAGAAGAGGTCTATTGTTTATCTGCTTATTCAAAATTCCGTTCATTGCACGACAACGGTTGATAATTAAAGTTTTGTTGTGGGTGGTGCACACTGGTCTGAGCGCTCAAGAGAAGAATCTTCAGGGACCACTCACTAAAATACAGTGTGCAAACCGCTATAAATTAGCGGCCACAGCCTACCTATTGATAATTGTATCGCATCCAAACATACCACGAAGGAGACAGACTAGAAAACCTCAATCTAGATAATTATCTCAAACTTAGGGCAATTAAACCTTTTAATTTTAGAGCGTTTACAATTATTATAAACATAAAATAATCAATGCGCAGTTAAAGGGTTGCAGAGCGCCAGACTCTGTACTCGATATAGGGGGTACTCACTGAAATTCAGCGTGCGACTCCCGGTAACTTAGCAAGCTTTGCCCACCGCCACGCCCTCTGATCATCATCGAGGGGACAACTTGTAGAACACTTGAAAATTATTAAATAACTATTAATTCGAAAGACAAATATGATATATTAATCAACAAGTGGATATGTTGGGCTACATTTATTCGCTTTTGTTAATATCATAACAGATAGTATATTATTTCTTCTTTGAAGGGTTGCGGGCGGGTAGATAAATGAATGGCATAGACCCCCTAAATAGCTCAAGAGACAGGTGCATAGTGATTACCTCGCGGAAGAGTCAAAACAAAAAAGTGAAATGGTTTGGTTAGGAGTAGGCGTAAAGTTACCAGAGCATTAAAATTACCAGAATGAGAGAATTGAAAACACACTATAGACAAAATTTATTTCCGTATTTCCAACTGAAAGCTACGTGTAGGAATAACACAGGTACAAACGGTAGGAGAAGTTGAAGAGCTGAAAATCATCAAGCTATCCCCAATTCCTGACTACTCCCCTGAAAATTTGGGGTAATATTTCCCCGTCAATGCAAGCATGCACGCATGTATGTATACGAGATCTTCTCATCTCAAAACGGTGGGCTATAAACAAAGCATAAACGCATCTGATCTTCACGAAAACTTTGTGATCGATTTATAAGGAATTGCAAGCTGAGTGACTCTCTCAATATGATTCCCAGAACACGGTTGAAGTGACCCAAAATAGAAACGCCCACTTTGGGGAGGAACTCTTGGCATCATGCTAAACAGCTCTGTCGCTGGATGAAGAGGTATCGAACCGGATAGTTTCCCGAGTCTGAAACAAGGATCTAATTTTTATCTAATTTTTATCTACTTGGAACAAACAGCGAAGGCATCACTCGACTCTCCAGCCCAACAAATGCAAGAAATCTCCAAACGATATGCGGGCGAACGAATGGGTCGATGCCTTGCCACGAACTTGCAGATTCTTGAATGCCTCAACCCAGCTCCTCGGACAGCTGAGTGACAGCACTTGAATGCAAGTCACAGTTGTCAGAGATCGACAAGCAACTAGCACTGAAGTCTGTTGGGGAAATAAAGTTTATGATTGGATAGAAAATACTTGCATGCAGATCTCTGCAACGGTTTGGTGTGATAGGTAGCATACACGAGATCTTCTATGAATAGATGGCGCAGAGCCTAAGTTACTGGACGAACGATTGCCACCTGTTCGATAGTTACTCCCGTGCGCGAGCAGTGGTGCGGGGTTTATACTTGTAGTTTCAACGTCAAGAAGTCCTGGATATCCCGTCTTGCAGTAGACGATGCCAAAACCTTGGAAGTTGGAATCGTATGGTACTTCGTATTCATGTTATGACGAAGAGGCTTGCTTACAGACTGTTGCTATCGCTGTTAATGTAGAGTTTACTTTACTGCACCGGTCTGCGATGCAAGTTAGCACGTTAGTTCTTTTGCTCGTGACAACCTTCGTAGCCCGAACATGTAGAGAATCACCCGGTAGCTTCCGGGGTCATCGGATCGAGGGTCGGCCACTGGGAATGCCTCAAAGAACCGAAATTGTTGGAGCAAAATTTATTTCTTCGAAATTCTTCCACAGCACTGCGAATTGACATAAAAATTGACAGTGGGGGTTGAGAAACCTGTGGAAACCCCTCCGTCGATGCTTTGACAAACTCGTATAATCAGATCATCAAACACTTGAAAATGTTGGGAGGAGTTTGAGACTAGAGGCGCGGATAGGGATCGAGGGGACATTGCATAGTGCTAACTAATGCATACCAAACTATTGCATAAATCGTGATGGGAAACTTGGAAAAAACGGTAAATTAGGATGCAGATTCTGCACCTCTTGACTATGTGATTGGTTATAGGTACGTGCTTTAGTTGCGCGTAAGTTTGCAGTGATAAGAAGCATCGCGCAGACATGAACGGGCGTTGAACCATTGATGGATGAACATTGAACAACGCAGCAGTGCCGCAGTAGTGAACGCCAGAGGGCGGCATAATAATGATACAATAGCTTGTCGTTCTCACTGAAAGTGCTTTTTCGACGGCCAAACAAGGTGGTAAAATTGGTGGATATGAAATGTTTTGAATGGCTTCTTTTTGGCGGCGACCCGTGTTCGCAAGTGACGTGGTTCAGGAGTCTAGCCAGAATCCCAAATAGATGCCGCCCGCCGGGGGTTTTCATTCTTTACTGTGGACTCCAAAAGGTGATGCTGCCAAGCAGCCCAGCGATGGGATATTGAGGTTCAAATGTCGATCACAGATAAACTTTACCATCGCCGAGTCGTAATGATCTGCTGTTGCCCATCTCCCGTCGATCTGATATCGTGCCAAAATCTCCGAGACTAAGCGACAGAGGGTCAAAACCGGAAGAAATTGTGATTAGGACTGGAACTAGAACTACTCAAAAAATAATTTGCGACTAGTGCGAAAACTAGGTGTTGATCAATTAGGTTGTGAACATGAGAGAAAAGCGGTTCTCTTGATTGCCCTCGATGCCCCAGGAGATAACACCTTGCCTACGGAGGGAGTTCCCCGCTAAGCGCTAGGTTAGCTCACGTTAGCTCACGTTAGCTCAGGCTTTGATCAGGGGCCGAGACAGGGGTAAGGGGCTATCCAAGATGCAGGTGCAGATGCCGCCGCCTGCTCGGTTCCGGTGGCCCCTGCCGCAATGGCGTTTGTGCCACTAGCTGGGGTATGCCTGCCCCGGGAAGTAGCCAAGATCCCAGTGGGGCACCTTTCAACATCGTCACTTTGCGAGCCCAGGGGCAACATCGGCAAGTTCTTGTGAGTTCTCACGGCAGTGCACACAGCAGAAACAGGAGATGCCCAAGAAGGGGAGGTCTGTATGCTCAAGTTCCGTGGCCAGCCATGAGATCACCGTGCTGGAAAAAGGGGGAAAAGCTCTGCTGGATACGGTGAGCGGCCGTGTACAGGACATGTAGCACGGCCGCTGCAAAACGGGACCGTTGACATACAACTCTATGCGTAGCACGCCCTGTACCATTGCTTTTGGCACACGGCCGGCGGTTATCGCAACATACCTAGGTATTTTACTATTTCCAATAGAGCAGTAAACACGAGCTGGCGACCAAAACGAGTAAGACACTTCAACTCAGGAGAGAGGAGAAAGGCGATGGCCTCGTCCTTGCCGCTGCTCCCAATTGCCACAGCACTGCAGAGCCTTCCAAGGTTCGCCGCCAGCTGGGTCGCTACACTATCGGTCAGGCTTCACGCGCCGGCTTCAGCACAACAAAGCTCTGCTCTGTTCTGGCTTGCCATCCGCCGTCGCCCATTTTTCGCAAGCTACCCAGCCATCTCCTGCCCAAAGCTGAGATCGCCGGCCCGTGTGCTGCCGGGTCCTTCCACTCTTCCAGATTCCAATCCCAGTACTTGCCTAGCCACACGCTGGATATACCCTTGTCACTCACTATCACTCCCTCCTTCTTTCCTCGAGACACCCTCCTATTACCACCAGTGTCGCCATTGAGAGTACACGGCCGACTTTCTTTCCAACATCGACATTCGTTTCTGCGGCTTCACCGTCATTGCGACAAGTTGACTCTTGTGGCAGCCGTCCTCCTTGATACTTCAATCTATAATATCTAATATAGCTTCTTTTGTGTTTTCTCTCTCTCCTTGAGAAGCTTGTTATGGACCACCCACATGCGAATTTCCGAGGGCATGCTGCCACCTCAACGACAGCAACAACCCCAATGCGACCCGGCACTCCAGAAAGCAGAGGAAATCCTTTCGGCGATGATATATCACCCGCGCCCAGAGCGAATCCCTTCTCATCACCTTTCAACTCGAGACCCGCGTCATCTTTCGGTTCTTCCTCTGCCGTTCGCGCTCTCCCTTCTCGATATTTCCATTCAAGGCGAGTAAAAAAGGGAGAGGTAGATCAACCATGGAGGTCAAAGAAGGATCCGAAAGAAAAATGGGTTACAATCATTCCATTGCTGGGATTGGCATTGGGGTTTGCAATTGCAGGATTCTTGGTATATGAGGGTTTGGCTACCGTGGTACACCACAAATACTGCCAGGTGTACAGCGACGATTTCTCTGGAGGAATCAACACAGCCGTGTGGACACAAGAAGCAGAGGTTGGCGGATTTGGGTAAGCTTTATCGTCCGAGGATTCTCAAGATCATGCTAACGGCCATTCTAGAAACGGTGAGTTTGAACAAACCACCATAACTGACGAGAACGTCTTCGTCCAAGATGGGAAGCTTATTATCAAGCCAACTCTGCAAGATGCAACCTTGATCGAGTCCAACAACGTCATCAACCTTACAGCCGATGGCACTTGCACATCCACTGACCTCAAGAATTGCGTGTCGATAACCAATTTGACCGATGGGACAATCATTCAACCAGTGAAGTCTGGACGTATCAATACCAGGGCGGGCGCGACTATCAGATACGGCAGAGTTGAAGTCACAGCAAAGCTTCCAGCCGGAGACTGGTTATGGCCTGCGATTTGGATGTTGCCAGTGAATGACACATACGGACCATGGCCCTTGTCTGGTGAAATCGATATTGTGGAATCTCGAGGAAACAACTACACTTACAAGCAAGGTGGAAACAACATCGTATCGTCCGCTCTCCACTGGGGTCCCGATCCAGCCAACGATGCTTGGTGGCGCACAAACGTCAAGAGGGCTGCTCTCCACACTACATATTCTTCTACAGTCCACAAATTTGGTCTCGAATGGTCGCAAAAGTATCTTTTCACCTACATTGATAGCAACCTCCTTCAAGTCCTCTATACCAACTTCAATGAACCTCTCTGGAAGATCGGCGATTTCCCTCTCTCCGATGCCAACGGTACCCGATTGGTAGATGTATGGAGTCAGACTGGACGAGACCAGACGCCTTTCGATCAAGAATTTTACTTGATTCTGAATGTGGCTGTTGGAGGTACTAATGGATGGTTTGAAGACGGCCAGAGCGGCAAGCCATGGATTGACCAAAGTCCTACAGCCAAGAATGATTTCTGGAACGCCAGAGATCAGTGGTACCCAACTTGGACTGCTTCAGGAGCTGGTCAGATGGAAGTCAGCAAAGTACAGATGTGGCAACAATGCGATGGCAACGAGGGCAGCACTTGAGGAAGCATCTAGTCACAAGGAATAAAGCGAGAATTCCGGGGCGCGGCGCATATACGATGGGATCGATTGAGGTGTTGATAAAGATAAACTTTGATGTAACAATTGGCGCTGGGGCTGTCGATTGAATGCTTTTAATTGCCTGGGAAAGGGAAATTTAGAATGGTCATTTGCTCTTTTTTTTTAAAACCTTGTGTGTTTTGAGAGAAGTTTTGTCAGTCAGTCAGGGTAGAATATTTGATGATGTTGCGTCATTGTCGCTGCTGCAGTCCTAAATTTTCTCGTCTCTTGTTTGTTCCTATTAAAAAAACATGCACATCTCGTACACATGCGGTTTCTCCCTCTCTCGCTTTTGTTAGATGAGCGTGCCCCTGTTGTGTTCAGCAAGGGGGATTGAATGATGGGGAGTTAGGGATATGAAATATGATATACAGGTAGAAGTAACTGTACTGTGTTGTGCCTTCTCATGAGTAAAGTGAAATCCTTCAATCTTGCAGCTAATCATTTCATGATTTCCAAAATAATTCTACAATGCCCCTGCAGCATTATTGTCTTTAGCAATTTCTCGCCACCATTATTAGTCATCGCACAATCAATCCATCGATTTCAACCAATCCACGTTAAAAGAACGATACGTGGATAGGCGGATATGCGATTCATTATTGTTAGCTTATTAAGGGCCCAAAGTCCACTTTCTCGACATGCAACAAATATCTTTTTTTTTCTGGGTCCATTTTTCAGTCTATCAATGATCTATTGTCAGATCTACCTGCCCACCTGGGTCACCCCTCTCTCTCGTATTACCGGTGTACGGTACACGGCACGTCATGACCTTAAAAAAGAGATTGGCTGACATGTAGTATGTATGTACGGATGTATGGTTATTTTGGGGTTAAATTTGCATTTATTTTGGTGTTTTGTAAATTGAAAACGACTTATTTATAGCGACGCAGGCTCGTCCAAAAATAATACAACGGACATAGCTGACTGGCTTCGTACAGTGTATGCCGGGTAATAATGAAAGGCAAGGCGGTCCGAGATTGAGCGTACCAACCTACGTGGATGTGGAGTTCTTAGTTGAGCTTTCCAACTTTTGGTTTAGTTGGAAGGCTCGCTGTTCGGGTTTTGGTAGTTAGACACCGAGATCACCTCCGTAAATAGTGTTGATGATACAGCTCCGTTGAACCCACCCAACTATTTGGGTAGGGGAAGATAGTTAAATTATGCATACGTAAGTATATCGACCCTCTAGACTTTGCGCTAGTTTAATGGAGTCATTTTGGGGAGTGCAGTATGGGGAGAGGGGATGGTGAAGCTGTAGTCAATAGTTGAGAAAGAATTGTTGCAATGATTGATTAAGAGAGAGACCGAGTGGAGTAGGGTTAAATCTTTTAAAAGCTGTGAAAACTTTTAAGGGTTGACAGGTGAAGTGAGATTGAGTCAGTAAGTCGTCAAAACTCGTTCAAGTGCACTGTGGTTTTGGAAAGTGAATCGATCGATCAACCGGGTATTCGGGAAGGCCGTGGGTGGAACTTTCAAACTTTTCGCCATTATTCAATTGGAATCGCCCTCAAACTTTTCAACAAGACTGTAAAGAAATATTTTGGTTGTTGTTTTTGGATGGATGGAGAGTTAAATATCACTTGAGATTGAGACTATTATTTAGTACCGAATTTTTCATCTCGATTCCATCCAACATCGGGGATCTATTCTTCCGGAAGATTGAAAATATGAAAGTGGAAGGTAATTGTGATTTGAGATAGGATGAGAAAGGATGATGGAGATGAAATGACAAGGGAAGAAAATTAGAACAGGGTTGGATGCATCCCAAAGATCAGATGAGATGAAGTTTAACCCTTCCTACCTCCCACCTCACTTCACTTTACATCGTACCTGGCTCTCTCGAAATGAAAAGAATCAGAATTACTATATAGATAGATATATATATCCACCTACAAACAGTAGAATTATCGTGAACAAAATATACAGTTTTCTTCGATCCCACCTCGCGATCTGCAAAGCTTGAGAGAGTGTGATGCTTGGCGGGGTAAAAGAGGGGTAAATGCTCACTCGGTGCTGACTCCCGGGGAACAAGACAGCGAATAGCTATTTCACCGCCGGTTTTTTCTCTCTCAAAAGTTTAAGAGGCTGCGGCGTAGGGAGTTATCTTCTTCGTCTTGGAAGAAAATAAAAATATCAAATCGCATCATCCTGGATTATGGGATGAGATTGGAGCCGCTCCGAGTCTCCGACATGTGAAGTTCTGGCCCGAATCACGTGTTCCCATACCCCTCCATTTCAGGAGATCTGCAACAGGGAAGCCGCAAATCTGCGATCCACTTCCTCTATTTCTGGAATTCCCTCTTCCCAACTTCCCAATCCCCTCATTTCAAGTTTGCAACCTCGGTATCAATCAGGTCATATCAGCATCAGCTTGATATCATATCATAACGCCCTCACATGCGCCTCAAAGGAGAAGCCATTTCCACAGCTTGAAAATCGCATTTCGACTGGCATAGCACTTTCCTTGCCTCCGGAACAAAAATTAATAGTATGCATGATGCAGTTAATTAAACCGTTTTCTGTCATTGAATTAAATATTGCTTTTTTGCGAGGCTTCTCTAGAACTCTCCTTGGCTTGAGTGAAAGGAAAGGAGATCCGAGACTTGTGGAAATTGATAGTTTTCCGTTGTCTTACCATTTCAGGAGAAGTCAGACAGTTGTCTGAAATATTTCCTAGCTGTTGTCGCTTACGTGTTTGCTTTTTGCATCTGCTGATATTCGTTTTGCGAATAAGTGGTGATGTTTTACTTTTTGGCCCGCGGCTGTAGTGGGGGTGAAGTGCGTCAAGTCCACTGAAGTTGTCAACATCCCACATTTTTTCAGAGTTGTCAGCGTACCTGCATCCGTGCTCTTGCCTTGTCTCAGCTATAGGGACAGTGTGCTATCATGATGGTCATGTCATGGAGTGAGTTCCAGATCAATCAAACTCGCGCGTATGATTGTCAGAGACGACGAGCTGGCGACTATCTATTTTGGAGTTGCCGAGACTGAAAGGCCGCGATGATATGCAGCCCGTCGGAGTTGAACTGTAATTGGGTTTGAACACGAGCGTTACAGATTGAAGTCAATTGCAACACTTCGAGGAGTCTTATTTTGGGCACATTCGCGGTTTTCTCCTAGATGAGGCACTTTTGCAAATTTCCTCGTATTGCTGGCTGATTCCATGTGCTGGTAATGCTGGTGCGCTGTTGGGGCATCGAACACAACTCATCCAAGGAAGATGAGACGTTTTTAAGCCCCATCGTCCTGATAGGCCGCCCGACGATGCTCGCCATAGTTCCCTTGTCATCGAGTGATGAATGTCGTCTTCTTATGATCAACGCCACTGTCACAACTTCTGCAGCTGTTGCCGTCGGCATTGGTGGAGATGGAAGAGCACATGTCGGCATGGTGCTGCTGCTGTCAGTGATTGCGCCTCAAAGAGCATTTCCAGTTTGTGCGACAAGGGCAGTGGGATCAATAAAGTCGGTGAGAAGTGTTGCCTCGGGTACAACGTTCAGCTGGTTACGTCGGAGATTCTATTGTGGTAATGCAGTCCTAAAGTGGAATGAGCGGGGGAGGCGAAGCAAATACGGTCATGCCCCAAGATCTTCCTCTGTTGTGTACGATGTTGTGCAGATGTATTAGATGGAAGCCAGAAGATAAATGGAAGGCAAGTAGGGCTGATTGAGGATGCAAGAAGATCACAGCCACGCTTTTGTGTAGCCAGAGTAGGAAATGTCAGCTTGGCAACTTTGTACTACTGGAATTGTAGATTGGCAGAAGTATAAATATACCCCATAACCCCGAATCGTTGCAGGTTACACCATTCCGATAAATATGGGTGGAAATTCTCCGCCGTAAGTTATGGCGGGGAAGGTTGGCCTATCTATAAATGTCGGCCATATCAAGCAGGTCATATTGGGTGTAACACTACTGCCTCAAAGCTCACCGCCAACCACTTTTCCTAATTGTGGAGAGCGTACAATTGCTCACATGATGATGTAGTGTAATGTTACAATCATTGACTTCCCACGTGCAGAATGAATGAATTCCATACCCTGGTTTTCAGGAAGAGAAAGCCGCTCGGCGGCAATCAAGGTATGACTTGTCGAGAAAACATCTTCCGGTTAGTCAGGGCTTGACAGAGACCTACCTGGGCCAAAAATTGATGCAGATAGCCAAAAATAGGTGGGAGAGGATACTGATATCGGGATGCTGCTTTAGTGATCTGTTGGCGGCGGGTTGCTTGCGGAAGGTTCGGTTGAGATAAGCCTGCGGTGCCGATAATAAACGCAGGAGGAGAAACAGATTTCCGTTATGAGACGTTAAAAGTTGAAAGAACCCATCCAGGCTTTCTGGATGCTGAAATTCGAATATACGGTGTCTAAATGCCATTTGGGTGGTAGTTGAACGTTCTTGTCCTTGGAATTTTTGCCTAAAGCTTAGAAAGTAACATGTTCCTGCTGCTCGTATTTCCCTAAGCTTCAGTTTAGTTCTAGGCGAGCACATCCAACCTCGAGAAATACCGCTGGTCCTAAATCGAGGGCCAACGCCTTATTACTCGCAGTGTGAGAATTTCATGTTCCATCGGGGGTTCACCGAAGCGGAAGCTTGCGGATCGGGAAGTTCAAGACGTTGGCCTAGAATGCTGACGTTTAACGTACTCGGGCTTTGACGTTAAAGTTGTTACTCCGGAAGAACTTCCGACTGCATGAGCCAGACTATCGTATTTGACAAAGTCTTCGAAATCTCCTAAATCTCCTTAATTCCATCCCGGAGGATGATAAGGCCATGATAAACTATTGTCTGGCATATCGCCCGAGACCAGCCGCTGGGTCGAGTAGGAGTTGTTTTTGCCCGCTGTTATCCGGCTCCGTAGAGATTTGACATGAAAAAGCCTTGTGGATAGAAATTGACAACTTGACAGCCTAAAGAAGACAAGACGGGACAATTGGTTCATTGCGACAGGAGACACGTGCTGAATGGTAGAAATTGGAATGGCTTTATTTTACACCGGAAATTGTGACATACGGCTGAAGATATTAAAGAATATGAATGGCATTTGATGGCGGAAGGCTTCCTAAGACACGCAATCGGTGCCGCTGCAAAATTGAAATTTTCAAACCGGAAAAAGGTACAACCACAGCTCAAACCCCGATGGCTGCAGGGCACAATTGTTGAACGACTGTTTTAGCGCGATACGGGGACTATTGCAAGATTTCGAATGTGTTGAATGGGGGTTGAGTGGTGCTATTATGGTCAAGCTTGAGCTTGATGATGCATGACAGAAACGTTGGAGGGACGTTCAAAAGGCCGGTGCCGCGAAAACGTTTGTCCGTCAAATTCCTGCTTGGGTCCTCAGTAGGTGCTTTCACTGCTCTAAAAACAGCGAGCCTAGTGAAGACCCTGGTCCTTGCGAAGATCAGGGGCCTTTTCCGCTCCTTCTATTCCTCTAGTCTTCCGTACCTGTCGAACGCTACAACTATTACTTCATGTCGTGAGTCAAGACGCGCTGGGCGTCTGTATAATTTCCTTGCAAGCGCCTCTCTTTTAGATTTTAAAAAGCAAAAGCCTATCTCGCTTCTTGTCGCTTTTATTAGCCTGATAATGCCACATTCCTAGGTGCAGCATCCTCACTGCTTCAGTCTCTTCAAGGCTCAAGGGGCAGCTGATTTCCCGAAAGAGTAAGCTGTGAGGTAGTCCACAACAGCTGGGTATTGTTTCTTGGCCGAAAAGAGAAGATGGTTCTATTATTGCATTCTTATCTAAGCGCAGAACTCCTGCGACTCCAACTATAACTTACCGGGTTGCCGGTAGAGCACGGCCACACCCTCATTTCCACCATCTTGCACATATCAGCCTTGTGCTTCCTTTGACGCCTTCTGGAAACACCGAACGCCGAATTACCCCTCGTCGCCCCTCGATCTTCCCTTTCCAGCTGCTTTGTGTCCGATATTCCGGGATGAAAATTCACTAAAAATGTAAGAGACTGGCGCCAGCACATTGCATATTCTACAAACTTCTGATTCACATCATCTCACAAGATCAGGCTACTCAGCTACTGTCTGCCCGCATGTGGCGAATGATCTATGTGGCTTGAGTAATTCCTGGACTCTGTTCCCGCCTTGTGGCTCGTGCCTCTATCTTTGCAAGTTTCTCTCGGTCATTGGGCCAGTCTCGCTCGCGATAGATACGGAGGACGGTTCTCGTCCTGTGCTGTTGGCACGACCGAGCGAGAACTGGAGAAATAATTGTACCCCCAAGTTGCCGAATCGAGCTCAGAAGCTTATCGACATTTTTGATCCGGGACCTTGAAGCCCTGTGAGGGATCATTATTAAATGGCCCACTTAGCGCTTAGGATCTGCTTTTAAATGCTCGCCAAGGCGGCAAGTGGGACTTAGCACAGACGAAAGGAGCGCTACTGCCCCTTGAGGCCTAACCAGGCAAAAGCTAAAATAACTTGGAAGCTGTTCCTGGCGGGGCGGCGGGCGGCGGGCGGCTTCAAGGCTTGCCCAAGCGCTACAGGGATGAACACGAGGGTTCGGGAGCAGTTGAAGCTTAAAAAAATTGATGGTTCACAGACGGGAATTCAGATGTTGCCAACAAACTTGCCCAAAGAAGTAGTTTTGGCATTCCCCGCCTAGCGGTGTTTCTTACTCTGCGGTGTAGCGCGAGCAGACAATGCGCAAAGCGATGCACAGCTGAGAGGCGTTGCTCTCTGTGTGACCGGCAAGAAGTGGTGAACTTTCCGGATAGGAATAATGCGGAAGAACTCAGAGTGCTTTTAGGTGCAGCCTCGCCGGCACCATAGCGACGAGCAGTTCATAACACTTTCCGCGGATCTACTGTCGACTCTCTGCAAACAAACAAAGTTTCCACGCTTCACAACCAGGCAAGGACCACCCTCACAGGCTCACAGTCGACACTGCCAGGCGCGAGAAGAAGATCCTATATACAGCGCGCCTAAATATCTGCCCACCGGTATCGATACACTCTCCACCTCGGCCCACGCCTCTTCCAAATTACCTGCGTACCTAGGTACCTAGGTACCATCGGTTCACCGCCGACTGGCGTGATCTCCAGCACCCCTTCGGCAGCCCAAATCATCGACACAGGGATCTCGCGTACCCCAGCCCACCACAGTGGCACACCCTGCCAGTTTGCGCGTGTACCTGGGTGCCCCTGGTCCCGTGGCGATCTAGTCATTGTCCAACCGTGTGGCTAGTTGATCACAGAGAGAGTCGAGAAACACACTATCAAGCCCTTTTGCGCCTAGGTTCCAGAATTCCGTGCCAGTAGTCCATAGTCTCGATCAAGACTCGGTCAAGGCGCAGAGGCAAGGTAATCATCAAGACAAAGCCAAAACCTCCAGAGCCACCTTCCGGCTTGCGCTGTATCAGCATTCACTCTCCACGCCCAATCGCTCACCACTTCCCGCCTTCGTCTTCGTCCACCCTTCTCCTAGGCGAGCCCTTCGGCAGAGCCTAACTTTCCTTCCGCATCATCTTACGCCTTCCCTCTTCCATACTTTGACAGCAGTGCCAGCTGGAGGTGGTCAGTTTGTGCTCTCAGACTTCAACATTCGTTTTCTCCTCTTCTTACTTTGTTCGTTTTAGCTCCGACAATATTCATCCTTGGGACCTTCACGGCCTTCACACTCGTAGTCAAACACTCGTTCAATCCCCAGCGAAGTCCCAGGTAAAGACTCTTACAACCAGCTCTCAGTGCTGCCCAGCAAATACTTCAGCACTACGTCTAATTTGTACGAATCTTGCTTCCCGTTTCCCCCTCTTCTCCCCACCACGCCTTCTAACTTGGAAGCAGTACTGGCAAACAAGAGAGCTCTGGTCTATGAGTTACTCTTGAATTTTTTTACATACAATCGCTCAACACATTCCTGCTTACTCGCGTTCACTGAAGCGCGGGGAAGTCCAGGAGAATTTGGAAGCCTCTGGCTGCCCTTCGACCCGTATATAATCTAATCAGAAAACAACCACGCCGCTGCCATGGGATTAGGAGGTTATTTCAAGGCGAGTAAGCCAGACCCACCACAGGAGATATCAGAGAAACCAGTCTCGACCTCGCCGCAACCTAATTATGATATGGAATTGCAACCCCCAACTTCGAGATTTGGCTCATCGAGGAATTCGCTTTCTAATCGGTCAACCCGAAGTTCGACGTTTCTGGACGACATCAAACATGAGGTTATGGTAAACTACCTATACCAGCAGCAATGTTCACACCTGTGGGTCAGTGACGGGAGTGGAGAAATAGAAGGTGTTCTCCTCAGGAAGTCGAGAAATACATACATGGCTTGCCCGCCACAATTGGGCAGTTCGCCTTTTGCTGCAGCTTGCGCAGCTCTTAATGTTCAAGTAGGTTGAACTAACAATCTGGTGGTATCTAAGCTGACTTTCGAAGTGTGCCATGACAGTCAATTCCAGAGTTATCAAGACCTTCCTTCAATGGTCTCCCGACGCAGTCGATGTCCCTTTACTAAATGGTCTCCGAATTCAAATTCTGCCCACAATCGAAGATTTACCGCGGGCAAGAAAACATCAATTTGCTGCTTTCGTGGCATCGGAAGCTTTGTTAGTGGTTTGGGATGATGAAGCTTTACACTTGGTTCAGCGTGCCAAAGCTATTGAATCGGAGTTGATGGAATTGGTATGGAAGACGGGCGACGCAGAAGACGAAGAAAAGAAGGAACCCACCGCTGGTATCTATACCATTGATGAGGAGAGCGGCGAGATCATTCCTGACAAGCGTGGATTGCACTTGCAGAATACGGTGCTCGTTGCCCTAACACTCATATTGATCATGACATCGTTAGGAGCCGGTGCCCGACAGCTTGCCATTGAGGTGGCCGTTGACTACAACTATACACGTCTCGCACTGTTGGCTTTGACACCCGTGCAGATCTTCTTCACGCTCTTCTTCGCACAAGTCATCGTTGGTTGTTTGGCTCAGTTGTTCGGACCAGTCCGACAACTGTCAATCAACTCCAAATTCTACTCGGCACGCGCCCCCCCTCGCATTCAAGGCACAACTCTTCCTCACATCACCATCCAGTGCCCCGTATATAAGGAAGGTTTGAGCTCTGTCATTGCACCCACTGTCAAATCCATCAAGCAAGCTATCTCCACATACGAATTGCAAGGTGGATCAGCCAACATGTTCATTAACGACGATGGTATGCAGATCATCGATGAGGAGGAACGCCGTGCCAGAATCGAATTTTATGCCGACCACAGCATTGGATGGGTCGCTAGACCCAAACATGGTGACAACTTCATCAGAAAAGGAAAATGCAAGTAACTCGAAAATCTTAAAATAGTTCCCTGCTAACAAATGATGCAGTCAAGAAAGTAAGAACACTTTTGAGCAACTAGCCCTTCATATATTTATATGAAAAACTGCAAACCATGGACCCGTCAGGTACAAGGTGGACCGAGTGGTCCATTCCATAACGACCCTCACAATTCCGACGATCATCCTGGTCACCAATCAGGATTGTCCAGCAGTTCCCGAGGTTCTTTGAGTTAATGCTGATAATTTTTCTTACAGGCCTCAAACATGAACTTCGCATTGCATATCTCCTGCATGGTTGAGGAGAAACTTTGTTTGATTCAACGACCAGACGATTGGACTCAGGCAGATGAAGCTCAAGCATACGAGCGATGCCTGAAGGAAGCCCTTGAAGACAATGGACGTGCCTGGGCTGATGGCAACATCCGTGTTGGAGATTATATTTTGCTGAGTAGGTCAATTCAACACAAAGTGGTATCGAATATGCTAATAAATTGCAGTTGACTCTGATACTCGTGTCCCACCCGACTGTCTTCTCGATGCTTGCTCTGAGATGGAACAGTCCCCTGAAGTTGGTATCATGCAATTTTCGTCCGGTGTCATGCAAGTTGTCCACACTTACTTTGAGAACGGTATCACTTTCTTCACCAACCTCATTTACTCTGCTATCCGATACACTGTCTCCAATGGCGATGTTGCTCCTTTCGTTGGTCACAATGCCATCCTTCGCTGGTCTGCCATTCAACAAGTCTCTTACGTGGACGAGGATAACTATGAGAAATTCTGGTCCGAATCGCACGTGTCTGAAGATTTCGATATGTCCCTGCGTCTTCAGGTCAATGGTTACACTATTCGCTTAGCTGCATGGGCTGGTGAAGGATTCAAGGAAGGAGTGTCACTTACTGTGTACGATGAACTGGCAAGATGGGAGAAATACGCCTACGGCTGCAACGAACTTCTGTTCTACCCTCTCCGCAAGTGGTTCTACAAAGGCCCTTTCACTCCTCTTTTCCGAAGATTCTTGTTCTCCAACATTCGATTCACCTCAAAAATCACCATTGTCTCGTATATTGGAACTTACTACGCTATTGGCGCCGCCTGGATCATGACCACTGCCAACTATTTTGCGATTGGTTGGTTCAACGGTTACTTGGACAAATACTACGTGGATTCGTGGAAGGTTTGGTTCTCCATTATCATTGTCTTCAATGGTCTTGGAAACATTGCCCTGGCCGTTATGCGTTACAGAATCGGCGAGAGATCTCTTTTGTACGCACTGTTTGAGAACTTCAAGTGGACCTTCATGCTGGCGATTTTCTTAGGTGGTCTCTCTCTGCACGTCTCCCAAGCTTTACTCGCACACATGTTCGAGATTGACATGACCTGGGGCGCCACATCTAAGGAAGCCGAATTCTCCAACTTCTTCATTGAGGTTCCCAAGGTGCTATCGAAGTTTAAGTTCTCCATGTTCTTCTCTATCGCCGGTATTGCTGGCATGATCATCTTGGCCACGGCACCATTCGTTCCATACGATTGGCAGATCACCGACTTCGTCGCCATTCTCCCCATGGCGACTGTGACAACGAGTCACTTGCTGCTGCCTCTGGTACTCAACCCAGCCTTGATGACCTTCTCCTGGTAGACGCATCTCATCTTGGTGGATCAACAGCCGCTTGGATCCGGGTAGAATACGAGGTGGAGTAGTTGGGAGGGGAATTGTATATGAAGTACCTGCACACTGCATTAGCAGTTGGAGATATGGCAAGTGGATAATTGTTAATGAGCGTCATCTCGTTTGAAAAAGGAAGGGCGATTTTAGCGCTGCTGGCCTTGGGAGTCGAAGATCATCATACTTGGAATTTTCACAAAGGCGTTCTATTTTTCTCATTTTTTATTGTTGCTGAAGATGATAATGGCATTTATTTATCAGCCAAAGCAAAGGTGGTGATGGGTAGGTGGCATTTGGCAAAGTGGGCATAGTACAGCAACAGCACAGCAAAATCAGCAGATACTCATTGTTTTTCATTCTATCCTTCATATACATTTTTCATTTCCTTTCTACCAATCATTTTATCATACATTGTTTTTGGGGGCTTAGTAGCAGCAGTAGATGATGAATAGCGGAGAAGACGGAGAGAAGGCATTTTGGGGTTGTGGGTGCATTGATTGGTGCGCAAGATCGAAATGATGAATTTGGAGTATATATAGACGGGGATCAATAATTGTTT
>JAAMPI010000288.1:0-45146 GCA_013054445.1 Cudoniella acicularis
GTAGGGGTAAG
The DNA here is from genome assembly GCA_013054445.1 of Cudoniella acicularis. NCBI lineage: Eukaryota > Fungi > Ascomycota > Leotiomycetes > Helotiales > Helotiaceae > Cudoniella > Cudoniella acicularis. The sequence goes on from JAAMPI010000288.1 coordinate 12, forward strand.
AAAGAGGTGAGAGTTGCACTTGCTGAGGGGGCCGATTCATTTACTTGATGGTGAGGGGTGGAATATAGACGGAGTATAGTTTAATTGCATTGCTGATATCGCGAAAACGAAGAAGAAAGCTGATTTCTATTGGTTGATGAATGAACACCGGGCTCATGTTCGTGAGTGGATGAACGAAATCCATGCGCCAGCTATGTGACTAATAAATCCATAGCAAATCAAACCCCTGACTCATTTAGGTTTGTTGATTCTCGTAGCCTTCATCCTCTTCAAGGACCATCACTTCCTCCACGTCCGACAATTCCTCCTCCTCCTCTGGTCCTTGCCAAACTGCAACTTTAATGCCAAATTGATCCGGATCCGTCGTACAACTGCTCATCAACAGCTCAACTTGAGGACGGTCCGATCTCCAACCCTAGCTCTCTATCTTGGCTTTTGCATCCTCAGGTGTCATTCCGTAGTAAGCCCCGTGTTCATCATTTCCAAACCAAAAGAAATCGTCGCCAGCAGCTAGAAATCGGATGATTCAGGTCGGGTTCTCAGGTTGAGGAGGAGTTATGTCCAACAATCCGTCAGCCAATGTGGCTTTGATGAAATCGAAAATTCCGGGGATAGTTTTACGAAATTCGTGACTGTTCCGAAAAGGGTTGAGGAGACGGCAGCAGTTCTAATGGTGGGCGAGGTCTCCAGGTGGCATTTTTGCGAGCTTCGCTAATTGTAATTTGAAGTGTTCTGGACGTGAGATACGTGGGATGATCGAATTAGATCAGAATGATGGAAATTGTATGAGATTGTGGCCTTTTTCTCGTATCTGGCTGTTGATGTGAGAAGAGTCATTCGTTGTATTTATATATTTGGATTTGCCCTGGTCACTCAAGAGGACCAAATATGAGAATGTATGCGCTGGGGATTGTTCAGAAGCGTATCATACCAGGAAGCTTAGACTGAGCTATCATGGCTTGACGGGAGCAGGTTGAGTGAGCTGTACAGAACCTGGGTGACTTCCAGAGTGACGACAGTTGTCATAGTAGAGAGTTAGCTGAGAGGACTTCAAACGCACTTGCGTCGCACGACACACATTGTACACAAACAGTCCTCGATTTCCGATTTTATGCCTCGAATTTCTTGAAATGAAGAGTGACAATGAATTCCCGATTTCGCCGACAAGCAAAACCAATTGCAAACGGAACTCAAACACATATTCATAACTTCATTTAATGCCAACGACAACTGCCAACAGCGTAGAGATATACGAATAATTGCTCATCGGCGACGCATTCAAGACACTATATTTTAAACACTGCTTTGCAAAGTTGACAATACTCCCCACCCCCAGTGACAATATTGAAGTAGACACGTGAGGAGGTACTTTTGCAAGCGGCACAACTACTACTAAGTAGATTGATTACCTGCTTCCAATAATAATGATTCACAGCCCGAGCTGATTTTCAGGATTCACTAAAGGCATAGCTTCAAATTACAAGTGAATAAAGTTATGAGCAACATGATTTCAGGCCACTGGAATCGCTGTTATAGCTTGGAACTTGAGATATAAACGCTCGCTTCTGACTTCGAATCAAAGTTTAAACCCAATCCAGCACATCTCTTCATTTCAGGAATATCGACGCAATATTACGAGCACTTGACTCTCATAATTATTATCAACACCATCACCATCTTCAACAAATCACCATGACGCTCAACACATCCACTGATTCCATCTTCTGCTGCTCTTCCGCGGTTCCGGTTCGGACATCTCAAGACAACAAACTTCACAACGATCCGAATCGGGAACTCCACGATGCCATCTTCCGATCATTCTTAGCATTTGCTATCCAAAAACAGCGCACAGCAGACTTGCTTGCCCTCATTCTGGGTGATTATCATCAGGAAACGAATGTCCCACCACCATCAATCAGCACTCCAGCTCCTCAATCGGACACACCAGTGCCAGTGCTAACACTTGAAGCACTTCGAAACAACCCACTCACGCCACAAACACCATACGTCATTCACTTGACATCTCGCCACGACTTCGGGCCTGTTTATTCGCATCGTTACTTCGCCTGTCCTTTGAACTTGCAAAATGACTGGGTTGAGATCACGCATGTGCAGTGGTTTGCACAGGGAGAACCGTTCAAGATGAAGGCTGAGAAGTGGGATCTCAAATGTGCGGGGGATTCGAGATTCTTCCGGATGACACTGCGGCCGAATCTGGCTTTGAGATACAGACAGCAAGTGGTTGTGGAGGAGGTTCCGTTGCTTTCTGCACCACAGCAAACTTACGTATGGCCGGAGACTTGGGAGCAGTGACAATTGTGTGTGTTTCTGGGTGATGGGATATTGGATTCAAAGCAAGACTTTGCGACTGTTCCAGGCGATGACTTTAAAGGTGCTCTGTTCATATAAACGTAGGAGTATCAAAAATTTGCATGGGTTTGATTCCGTTTGAATGAGCTGCTTTGCTTGCATTTTTGAATGTGCTTGTATCGAGGGCAGTGGCCTATTTTCTGCAAAATTTAGTTGACTGACGGTTGCAAGATCTTGAACATATTTGAATGCTGCGATTGATGTGTGGATGTGAGATGCAAGTGAAAAGGCCGATACTGAACTTTCGAGGTTGTTGTTGTCGTCAGGGATCACGTGTGAGATTTTTCAGCTGAAAAGCGTCTTCACGTGACCCTCGATAAGAGGTTTCCACTAGCGTGTTTCCAAGTCGCGACTTCTTGACGCGAAGATTATCCTCCTGCAGACCGCCATCGAAGCCGACTTTTGCCTTGCTTGTTGGAATGCCCTCGATTTTCAAGCCCACTCTCTGTCGATTGTATGCCGGCTGACTCGTGCCGCTTTTCAGCTTTCTCTCTGGCCACTCGAGGATTGCTTGCGAGTTCCAGGAAAGTCCCTCGCCCCTTTTTCTCGTCGGTATCGCCAATTCTCAATGCACCACTCCGGTATTCTACGATAGCAGACGTGATGTTGGGCCGAGCCGTTCAGGAACATCAACCTCCACCTTCTAAGACCCCTCTCGAAAAACAGTTATTTCCCTCGAGCAGTCCCGCCCAGGATGGCAACATACAGGAACAATTCAAGAAAGCCCAACGGTCTTCACAAAGCATTGGTGGTTACACAAATTACAGAAACCCCTCGAAACCCTCAAACTTTTCGAATCCGTCGAAAAACCTCCGTGCGAAATCTCCAAATGTTATACAGACAATGAGACAGAAATCCGAGAGCATAGCCTCTACGGCTTCTACCACCGGACTCAGCTCCATTTTGAACAATCTAGATGCTTTCCAAAATACTCCAGACACTATTTATTCTATGCAAGATGTCTCGGCCCTGCCAAAGTCTTTCACGTCCCACCCTGCTGTCCATTTCGACGAGAATGACTTTGATGATGACGCTGATCTTGACCTCGACATGGATTTTGAGATACCTCCTGCTCTTCCAATGGCTGCACCACCCAGGCCATCTTCCCAAAAGGAATCGGCTAAATCTCCGTATACTCTTCCACAATTGCAGCACCCTACCCCATCACACCAAAGATCATACATTCCTTCGAGTAGTGGTGTTACTTGGTCAGAATCATCTCCCTCACATAGGGCGACACCCCCCGGAGTGAAACGACAACGGGGGGAAGCTGCAGCCTTGGAATTGGTCGAGACCATTGAAGACGACAACCCCCCTCAACCATCAAAAAGACGGACGCTGCCATGGCTTCAAAAAAGAGCGGAGGAGGATGAGATTTCTGCAAGGATCGAGGAAGAGGAAGAGGAAGAGGAAGATGCAGAGGCTGCCTTAGCAAATGGATCTTCTCCAGTCAGGATCTGCATCCATTGCAAGCAGACTGGACACGAGTCCAGTGCCTGTCCTAAATCTGGCAAATACAACTACACTCCCAAAGACAAGAAGCTTCCGTGGAACAGCACAGGGAGCGCGATAAGAGAGGAGAAGAAAAGGTTTAAGGATAAGCAGAAAGCTGCTAGGAAGAACGATGAAGCAGCTGCCGAAGCCTTGGAAAGTCGTCATTGCACCAAAATCGTGGCCGTGGCTCCTATCACGCTGAGTCAGGAACAGAGAAGAGTTCTTGATTTGGTCGTGAACCAAAACAAAAGCGTTTTCTTTACTGGATCTGCTGGAACTGGAAAATCGGTTTTGATGAGGGCTATCATTGCCGACCTACGAAAAAAGTTCATCCGAGAACCCGAGCGTGTTGCGGTTACTGCTTCGACTGGCCTCGCTGCCTGTAATATTGGAGGTGTCACCTTACACAGCTTCAGCGGCATTGGACTTGGCAAAGAAGATGTACCCACGCTTGTGAAGAAGATCAAGAGAAATCCGAAAGCTAAAAATCGATGGCTGAAGATTAAAATCTTGATCATTGATGAAATATCAATGGTGGACGGTGATTTGTTCGATAAATTGGAAGCAATTGCAAGAGCTATGCGAAACAATGGGCGACCCTTCGGAGGAATTCAGCTTGTCATCACTGGTGATTTCTTTCAACTGCCTCCAGTTCCCGAATATGACAACAAAGCCAGAGGCGTTAAGTTCGCGTTCGATGCTGGGACTTGGTCCACTGCAGTCCATCACACAATTGGTTTGACTGAGGTATTCCGTCAAAAAGATCCAGGTAATATCCACTGATCTCTTCAGACTATTGTTACTGATTTCTTACAGTTTTCGCTAACATGTTAAACGAAATGCGCCTTGGGAAAATCACCGATGACACGGTTAGAGCATTCAAGAAATTAAATCGGAAACCAAAATTTGAAGATACTTTGGAAGCTACAGAGTTGTAAGTAAGAAATCACAAATCGTGGCCGTTATTTTACTGACATTCTCAGATTTCCAACGAGGAACGAGGTCGAAAATTCCAATGCCTATCGAATGCGAGCCTTGGTAGGCAAGTGCTATAGATACGATGCTCTTGATACTGGAACTATCCAGGATCAAAATCAACGCGATAAATTACTTTCGAATATGATGGCCCCCAAAAGTCTCGAATTGAAGAAGGGGGCTCAAGTAATGTTAATCAAGAACATGGATGACGGATTGGTTAATGGGTCTCTGGGGAAGGTCATCGCTTTTATGAGCGAGACAACATTTGAAATTTACGATCAAAACCCGGAACTGCTCGATGATGGCATTGAAGCTGTGCAGGCAGAGGCCATGAAACAGCGACCTAGTGTCACTGCGAGATTTTCCAACAGCAAGGATTCGAATCCGAATAGCGGTAAAGAATTTCCTCTAGTGCGTTTTACTCTCGCCGACGGAACCAGTCGAGATTTATTGGTCATGCCAGAAGATTGGAAGATTGAACTGCCGAACGGCGAGGTGCAAGCACAACGCTCACAACTACCACTCATTCTCGCATGGGCACTCTCGATTCACAAGGCCCAAGGGCAAACCTTGGAGCGAGTCAAAATCGACTTGAAGAGGATTTTTGAGAAAGGGCAAGCATATGTCGCGCTTAGTCGAGCTGTCAGCCAGGAAGGTCTCGAAGTCCACAACTTTGACAAGTCTAAGGTCATGGCACATCCTCGTGTTGCCCAATTTTACAATAGCTTGTATAGTGTCAATAAGGCAATGGAACCTCCTAAAGTTGCATTCGCAGCCCCAAAAGCGAAGCCTGCGTTGCCCAGAGCACAACCGGCCAGAGTGGAGCAAGTATATGATTTTGACGACGAGGAGGAAGCGATGGCAGCATATGGTTAACAAGTATTAGTTACGAATATTGATGGAGTATATTCGGGCATTTTCTTGGCGTTTTTAGAGCTCGACTGCTCTTGTCGAAATGCATGTCTAGAAAGGGGGGCGGCAAGGAGTATGGAGAACGTAGTCAGCCCATATGAAAAGAGTATTGAATGGGGACTCTCTTCGGTGCAGGTACCGCACCCGATAAAATCCCACCGCCGTCAGCCCAACCTTCCGCCCATATCAATTGTTTATTTGCCTGCTGGTAGTGAATTTTCACTAAGTCGAAACAACAAGGTGGGACCCGAGGTCGGTTCGCTGGAACTTTCCCTAGACGACATCCCCACCATACTCAACACAACAGATGTATGGCGAGAATAAAATTCGAAATCTTCGAGAGCTTTATGGGCTACTCTTCAGACATTTAATCATGCTTTGAAATACAAAATTGTAGTAAAACGTGGGGGACATTAATTGCTGAAGTTACACAACGAGTCTCAAACGCCATTAGCAAAGAAAATAAATCCGTGCCCCTCTACAAGAAAAATCTGTCTGTGTCTCATGCTATGATTTCATAGTGCTACCATAAATTTGGTTTGTTAGTGAGTTGTAGATGTCTCGAGACCCCTATCGATAAGCCAGGAGCGGTTGCTTCTGTCAGCACCACCAAAAAATATTTCCTCTCGTTAGTTGCAACTTCCTTCTCCAACACCATCAACACCGACAGCCCTTTTCAACCTTATCTTCACGTCTGAGCTTTGGGGTCGCAAACCTAATACCTCTAGTAAAGCTTTATGCGGGCTCCGAAATTCTCCATCTCATTGATTGTATGATCATCAACTCTCTCTAAACGGTGGGACGAACGACAAAGCCCACCATGTCGAACCAATTCATTGGCCTCACCATGCTGGTGACTCTCAGTTCTCCACCCGGTGCGCAATTGAGAGGAATCGTCAATAGCATTGAGCCCGGCAAAAGCTTGACTCTGCGAGATGGTACGAGATTTCCAACATCCCTTTCAACCACTCTAGACATCGCTAATCCTGCTTCCTCTAGTTACATGCCCCGCGAATGGGAAATATGTCCCAGAATTCACGATCAATGCTGCAGAAATTGTGGAACTAGTCGAAGCTGTCAGCGAGAATGCCCCGCCCCCGAAATTACCCATCCCCATCCCTATACCTGTACAAATCGCCCGCAAAGCGCCGACATTCGAGGATCCTGCAATTCTGAGTGTGGGAAAGAGACCAGCAGCCGTCAGTAGACCTGCAATACCGGGGGAATGGCATAGCAATCCTATGGAAAGGACGGACTCCGTTCGGACTGCTATCAATCGCGATGAGGGGCCTCTCAGTGATATTACTCCTGCGGCGGAATTGGTGGACTCCATGACTAACGTCAGTCTGGCTGAGGTGTCGGCAGATACTGGGCCAGAAGCTCAAATTCTGGAGGAGCTTGCAGCAGAGGCAGAGATTTCGGAACAGCCTGCTGTTAAGCAGAACAGGAGAACGCGGAGGCGGAAGGAGAGGGGTCGGAAAGAGGAGAAGGAGCTGGATATTACGCCTGCAAAAGAAACCACGAAGTCTAAGGGATGGAGACAAACCCCTCTACTCGAGCCTAACCCATCCTTCCAACCATTTTCGACTCTGAAGCGGAAGAAGACATGGGGGAATGCAAATGGAAGAATGGAGGAAAATGGATGGCAAACAGAAGATGCGACCGATGTTCAAGACATGGGCGATTTCGATTTCGCAGGCAGTCTGGCAAAGTTCGACAAACATACGGTGTTCAATCAGATTCAGGCAGAGGATAGTGTTGCTGATGAGGATCGACTGGTTGCACACAACCGACTGCCAAAAGCAAAACCTGGAACTGCTGGAGGAAAGAATCTTCATTATACTGAGAATGTCCTTGACGTACCGAATGGACCTATACGAACAAAGACAGATATTTGGAAGAGCGAAGCTGGCGATAGTGATGTAGAGGAGAGGGCTAGCCAAAGAGGTAGTGGAAGTGGTAGGCACTCTCGAAGAGCAGAGAGCAAGCTGAGCCTAAACCGGAGACCAACTTCACGGAAAGGCAGCGCGGGCATCAATGTCCCGCCAGCGCGAACTCTCTCTGTAAGTTTATTCGAAAGCTCCCTGAAGCACAATCTAACGAAGACCAAGCAGGTCCCTGCGCCCTCAACAAAGCCTTCTTTCCATCTGATTCCATCGGATCGTCGTTGCGAACCTATTTCAGCACTTCAAATGCTAAATCTTGAGAATATTGCTGATAACGAGCTTGGCCTTTCTGAGGATATGATGACAGAGAATGCTGGTCGAGGCATCGCCGAGATTGCATTGTCTGCTTTGAATGCTGGCGGAGGTGGCCTGACACAAGGCAAGAGCAGTGGCGTTTCAACGGTAATTGTATTCGCTGGCAACAATAAGAGTGGTTTACGAGCTGTAGCATCTGGCCGACATCTCCGAAATCATGGCCTCAATGTCATGGTCTGTGTTCTTGGTCTCGAGCGCGAATCAGAACTCCTCGTTGGCTTGAGGAAGCAACTTAAAGTCTTCCGTAGCTTTGGAGGGAAGGTTGCTACTAAAGTCGAGCTCTTGGAATATATCAAAACGCTTGCCGGACCGTTCGATCTTATCATTGACGGCCTTCTTGGTCTCACAATTTCATTCGAAGAATTAAGAACCGGCGATCAAGCCACGACTTATGAGCTTATCGAATTGGCCAATCGCAGCAAAGCCCCCGTTTTAGCCATTGATATTCCTACCGGTATTGATCCAACAAGCGGCAAAGTCAGTATTATCGATGGAAGAAAGCTTTACATCCACGCAAAGTATGTTGTAGCCATGGGAGCACCCAAGAAAGGTTTACTGGAAGCAATGGCTCTTGGAGAAGGTGTCGCAGACGAAGACGGAGTCGGTAAGGACAACGAATGGCAACTCTTCGTCGCGGACATCGGCCTTGGTGCTGGCGTCTGGAAGAAAGCCGGCACAAGAGTTCGCAGGGGAGTGGAGTTTGAAGGTAGCTGGGTGCTCGGAATGCGATTCCAGGGTGGTTTGGACTAGGAAACTAGACTGTGTCAAAAGTGTATTTCTGATATGGGCTTACGGACGGGAGGGCTTGTATAGCCTTTTTTTATCGCTGGATTGTTCTTTTAGCAAGGCGTTTTTTAAGGGGTCTGAGCAGTGCTTTTTTTTGCTGGTTGGATGGCTGGCTGGCTGGATGAATTATGGCTGGATGCATTGCTGGTAGTCTATGGAAGTATGGAAGTTTGGGTGGCTGGGTGGAAGCTTTGATTCAATGATTCGGTCAATCAATTGATTTCGATATTGATTAGGCAGGGCAGGTATGCTTTTATAAATAAGAAGACGATTTACAATGATGGATGGCGTTGATTATGATTTGAGTGCACATGATAAAGTGAATAGAAGGTATTTGCGCGGGAATTTTGGCCTGATTTGTATACTATCTATACGGAAAGGTTAGCTGTGGTCCTTAAAGTCAAGGATCATTTAAAAGGACTCACTTTATCTTTCTGTTCGAACTTTATATACCTTCCCAAGAGTTCTAACTTCCCAAGACTGACGGATTGACTACCTGGGTAGTCCATATTCAGGTCTCCTCAATAGCTACCAACAAAGGTACAGTTTCGAACCTCAATATAGGAATATACTACTTAAGAAAAATTTCAAAGTAGAAGCTAGTATACAAAACTTCGGAACAGTTCGAGGCGAAAAACAAAAGAAATCTCCCTGAACTCTAAAGACTCTGCCGCATCGAGTCCCCTCTTCTTTTCAAGGCAATCTCTACACAATCCTCACGGTCTCTTCTTCACTAACCTCAATCATTCTTTGATATTCTCTGGCACCACCTCCTCGAGCCATAAACCATCCTACACGCAGGTACCCTTCCTGCTCTCGTGCTCGCACCAACAATAATCCTTCTACTAAATGCAGTAAGTCTCTGGATTCCTGCAGCTCCTCTTCGGGCGGTTCGCAAGTTTGAATAGCAAGGCAGAACGTCTTGCGTTCGAGATACGATTCAGATATATCCGGAAAACCGGTAATGTAAGAGATTTTCACTCCATTTTCGAAAAAGGACATGTCTTTCGTCGGGTCCTTGGCCCATTTGGAGTCTTCAGCAGGCGCAGGTTTGTGTTTTGGCAGAGTTTTGAGACACGGATTCCTCTCCTCATCTTGGGCCGGATCCTCGCTCTCGAACCCGTTTTCATCAACTCGCCATTCTGCCGGGAGCAGCTTGCCCTTGATGGATAACCAGCCGTTGCAAATTTTGCCTTCTTTGTCCTCCATGGTCTCAACTTGCGCGCCCAGTACCTAGGCCAATGTCGTCTTCTCGTCTGTCTCCAAGATGTCCCGGAAGGCGATCTTCCCATTAACAGACGCCCACGACCATGAAGGTGCCTGGTATGCCTCTGGGTACGACTTCTTGAGGTTCTTGTATGTCATCCATAGGAGCTGGTTAACAATATGATCTTTCCAAAGACCAGCGAGGTACGTGTCCTTGAAGAGCGAACGCTTCATCCAGTTGGCTACACCAAAGAGTGCAATCAGCAGGTCGGAATCATAAGTTAGCTTCGCCGCAGTATATGCCGATATAAGATGTGTCCATTGACGATACGCCTGGAGAACGACGCCTTCCTTCTTCTCGTCTGCGATTTAGGTTGTTAGCTCCACAGTCCGATTCACGTTGAGACAGCATGTTTACCACTGAAATCACTCCCCTTCCTCACTGGCATTTGGGCCCCCGTTATGAGCAAGAGCCACACCTTCATCGCATCGACATTCTCGGTTCCTTGAGTTTTCTTGGGCCCAGGCTTGTACAGCTCCCGCAACGCAGCGGGATTAGAAACCTTGAATGTCGCGCTGGACATGGATTTTGGAAGCCCTCCCGGAAACGACTCGGAAGCGCGAAGGCCTTGACATTCCCAAAACATACGGTTTCCGCCAAAGCTGAGATTTCGAGGGCAGAGGAAACGCTCTTGAAATACCCAAGCCCGCATATTCAACGGTGCGTTATCTACCTCACGAACCCAAAGTCCATCATCTATGACATAGTACGCTCCAGCACTGAGGGTAGTCCACGATGCGTCAATCTTTAGGGGAGCGATGAGCTTCTCATCGCGGGGAAAGAAACACCCCACCGAGCCATCCTTCGCCGCTGTTGCAGAGATATTGCAATGCGAGTTCTCGTAGACATCGGCCATCCTGGAAGACTCGTGCAACCAGTCATCCGTGTCATCTTGGCAGATAAAAAGCGAGTCGATCTAAACATAGCAAATTTGCATTTTTCGAGTTATGCCAATTACGTGTTGGAATGTCTTTGACAAGCCAGAGAATGGAAGCTTTGTCTGAAAGGAGGCGATATTTTCTTTCAAGAGCCGTGGGATTTCGAGCTTCCCCCAACAGTGGCTAAGCGTTGTATATGAGGGAACTGGATGAGTCGTATTGGTATCTGTGAGGTAAATCCGGGGCTCACTGAACTGAGTTCCGTCCCATTCTCCTACGTCGACAAGCCGTGCAGGAAGGAAAGTATTTTCAGTATTTCCTTGACAGTCCTTGTGGTTCTCATTGCACTGTTTCAGCCATTGAGATGCAAACATCATGCTTGAGTCCAAGTCCGTACATAGCAAGGTCTTCGGTCCCGGAAGCAGTGGCTGTATATCTGCATGCCCGTCAGCACATTATCCATAGTGGATGAAGAAGCGCGACTCTAAATTTACCTAGTGAAGAAGCAATTGTAAAACTCCTACTAATACCACCGTTGTTAATCCACTGGGCCCGTTCAAACCCCTTCCCGTAGATCTCATAAGATATCGTATAGCCACGCCCATTTTCTCTGAAGCAGTACCTTGCAGGGTAAGGATAGGGAGCTTCTTCGGTTTTCTCATACTGGACGAAGCTGCGATCAGTGGAAACACCGGGGATTTGCGTCCGAACTTGGTTTTGGTCTTTTTCCGTCAATGAGTTCCAGATAATATAGCAGAAGTGACAGCCTTGTTCTGCGGCTGTCTCAATTGAACGGGCATCATCATGATGCGTATAGTTAGTGGATGCGTCGGTGGGCAGGCCTAACACTGGACGGCCCGAAAACACACCTTAACATGCAACGCAGAGTTTTTGGCCCATAGCCGATAGTGGACTGTTTATTGTTCACTGCACTTGAAAATGTTGATTTGTGGACCGGCGTGAAGCGAAAGTACTGCTAATGCCATGCCAGTACGAGAGGAGCGATGATTGTATAAATATTGAGAAGTGAATAGATACAGCTTGGTCGCACGCGTATGAAAGGAGGCTGAACGCCCCGCTGAAGCCTTTCCGCCACTTCACACTCACCCTAGCAATTAACCACTGGCGTTTCCCGAAATGCCGCGCTGAAATGCGTTTAAACGCCGAGGCTTCTAAATCACAAATAAGGAGGTTATGGTGATACTTCTCGGAAGGGCTATGAAAGGTGAGCTGGCGCAGTACCTTATCTTAACTTCTCCTATCTTACGTAGCAGAATTTTGTAGGCTAGTATAGTACAATTAAAGTTCCTGCGCGTTACATTCACACAGTAACACCTCCTTGAATAAGTAAACAGGGGAACAAGAACGGTAACCTCCGCTGACCATCTTGATAAATGATAAGCTGAAAAAGGTAGTTGCGTAACTGTGTTCCCGATAGGAGGGATTAGTATAACTTATATATGGACAATGTGGAAATTATTACTGATTCTCAGTAGGGGGAGGGGGAGGAGGAGGGGGCAGAAAAGAATCCCTTCTCTATGCTCAGGCCAACTCATCGGGGTGTTCAGGGGCTCGGCTCCGGTTAGAGCAGCGGTTGCTCAGGTCCAAAGACAGAAGCGGACTTTACTTTTTCGTTTGTGGCTTTAGGGGGGACGTATGAAAAGCGCAGTAATAAAAACATGATCCCTCGTGTCCTATCAACACAGTCATAATTGTCCTGTTTCTTCTGCAGGAGGGTGATTGATTGGTGTTATTCCGATTTTGTTTGCTGTGAAGGTGAGGGGAAGAGGAAAGTTCCTCGTGATTGATGGTGGGTTGAAGAGGTAGGAGAGGGTGAAGATGTAGGAGAAGAGGTAGAAGACTGCTCGACTGCCCAGCGAGGTCTTGCGCATTGTTATGCCGGATTCTATACTTGTGTTTTTGATTTGTTGCCTTCGTTTTGTGTTGTTTATTGTTGGGGATGAAAGTATGTGTTTTCAATTTTTGTAGTCTTGGCATAGGAAACGAAGCATATGCTTCCCGCGTGTGAGGAGCAAGGCGGCTGTTGTTGGCTTTGGCTTTACAAGCTTGAACGCTAGTTTCTTTTTCAAAAGCTGCAATATGTGTTTATGCAGGGAATATATGAGATTTGCATTGCAGGCTTTTCGTGTGAGACTCGCAGCGAGTTCCTGCGTCTTCGCGACCAGGCCCGAGGACTGGGATCTTCGTCCCAAAACGGTCACCAAGAAAGGTGGCGTTCTTCTCTCTGCGCTGGCCATACACATGCAGGTGCTATCTGCACCATCGCCTTTAGTCAATCATGTCGAAAACACATGCCATACCTCCATACCTGCCTATCAATCCCCATCAACTTATCGCCCAGTTTGGCAGTTCGGTTTCCTAGAAGCTGCGGCTGAACAGGCGTTCATGACTATCCTCTTTGTAAGTTTAGGAACGCTTGCCACTTGGAGATTTTCTTCTCTTGTTAATCAGTGTATCAGGCAACGTTTTCCTTTGCGATGTACTATTAAATAACGTACCATGTCGCAAACAACCTCAGGATCAATGTCGGAAACAGTGTCGGAACGCGAAGTTGCTAAGTCACCAAAGCCTTCTCGAAAGAGTAAATACAAACCTTGTGTCTATTGCAAACAATGCTGGTTGGCTGAAGGAGGGTTTCCGGATGAAGTTGAGCTTCGAAGGCACGATCGGCAACAACACGGTGAACACAAGGGCAGGGAAATAAAGTGGATGCGTATGGAGCCGCTGGGTCATGTTATCAACTATCCAAAGCCTATTGTGCCCCTCATCAAATGCCAAGCTTGTTCCCAACAAAAGATGAGATATGGGGCGTATTATGCTGCTGTTGCTCGTCTTCGACGTGTACACTTTTAGCCCCAGGCTAGAGGACATGGAAAGAGTAAGAGTTGCAAGCGCAAGAGGACGGATGAGCTTGAGGCCGAAGAGGGGCCTAGAGAAGGTGGCCAGGAATGACTGAACTACAATATTGGATGAAAGAAATCGAGGAACAAGAGAATGAATATTCCGAGAACTCTCAGCAGGAAGTCACACCAATTTGTATAGGAGAGCGATTGAAAATCATGCTCACCAGAGGACGATCGTCGATCTATCTATCACTCATGGGCCTTGCAATCCATCTCAAAACATGAGAAGCTTCTCAGCCTCTTTTCTGTATAGGCGTCTCAACCCGGAAACCTCTCAGATATGTCTCATACTTCTCCAACCGGGCGTCTGTGACTCATCAATACATTACAAGCTAAAACACACGTCGTTAGAATCCAAAAAGTTGTATACAAAGCGCTGTCTTATACTTGGGGCTCTCCCGATCAACTTGGAGCTATCACGCTCGACGAGATGACTGTCATGATGAGGCGCAATCTATTCGATGCTTTGCTTCATTTCCGTTCAGGTCGTGAAAAGGATATGGTTATCTGGATCGACGCATTATGTATAAATCAAGAGGACGTAGCCAAGAGAAGCGAGCAGGTCTCAAGGATGGGAACCATCTATTCGCAAGCGCGTGAGGTTATAGTCTGGCTGGGCACTGAAGCCAATGATAGCGGGTAGGCAATCGATACTATCAGACATGGATACCCTACCAGAGACCCAAGTAGTCCGAAATATAAGAGCACTTGAAACACGTTGACTGCATTCGCCGATCGAGAATACTGGAGACGGGTCTGGATTATACAAGAGATCCACCAAGCCAAAAAGATAACGATCGTTTGTGGACCCGCGCGGCTCGCATGGGAGTGCTTGCTGAGATTCATGAATCATTCCAACAGCGATCACGATGATATTAAAGAGACGTTACGAAGCAGCAGTATGGGCAGGCTTGTTGCTGATAAGAGTCAAGCCCATTATTTTGAGGACCTTCTGATGAACTACAAGAATTCTTCGAGCAGCGATGAGCGCGATTGAGTATTTGCACTCCTAGGACTATTGTCCAAAGAAAATGCAGATGAGCTGCAGACTTTCGGCGTTGTGGTAGATTATTCGATGACCATGATAGAACCGTACACGAAGCTAGAGATGTACATCCACTCTCTAAATATTTGTCCATGCAAGCAATTCTCTTGGATAATGACAGTTCAGAGCATACTTAGGCTACGTTCGACAATTAGACTAGAGGAAATGGACGCAGATCCTGAAGATGTGTCAAACAAAGACGACGCTCCGTTTCCAAAAACTATCGCTTTCGAAGTTGTCTGTAAAGCAATATCGAGCGAGGAAATTCAAAGTTTGGGATCAATGTTCTCTTGTCCACTGGGGGCTCCAGAGCAGCAAAAAATTGAATTATGGCTAGACGATGTTGGAAAGGAACTTTGTCTGGGTGAAATGACTGAGACTAAATGTAAGGAGAGCTTGATGGCACTTCTAAGGCTTCTTACTAGCGAGGAGCAATGGCTCTTACAAGGGCCGGGTATCCAACTAAGCGACAAAGGCACACAGAACGAAATTTCGGAAATGCCACCGAGCTTGAGACTTTTTCGAACGCTAGAAGGTACCATTGGCATTGGACCTAGTAGTATCTGCGGGGGTGATCGGATTTGTCGATTCAACGACTTGAATACAGATGTCGCCGTTCGTTTGTTTACCGATGCGGAACAGGTCACCAAGACAGAATGCATATTGGGACGCGTGCTTCTAACGAATTATCCGTGGAAATATTAGCCTCACATGGTGAACGGACACAAATTCGAGGTTACCAATGGATGGGACATTCCCACGAGGAACAAACGCTTCTATGAGGACTACGAAAAATATTTACGAGGCAATTGGGCCGATCTGGAGCATTATAATCAACATGAATACTTGCAGGGTCCATTTACGACTGGGGAATCACAATGGGGTTCATGGGCCGATGAAGATTTCCACGATCTTCGCCTTCCGCACAATCAACTTATATATATTCGCCCACCTAGTGGCTGGACTAACCCAACCGAGGTCCAAATCGATCCTCTGTTTTCCAACATAGTTTTCAAGCTGAGAGTCGACTAGTTTCGTTCATTGCAGCTTCCGATGTATAGTACAAGACCGTGGACCGACGCTGCACTGAGTGCTGCTGGAATACCTAGGACGGACTCATTTGCTCTATATCTAGAGAAGAAACATTACATGCATGCCACGCTTAGTGGAAATGATGCGCCGCTAGACTACCAACTCCAGCTTATACTCTTAGAGCAGAATAATGTGAGACTCTTGAAGGAATGACAAGAACTAGAAAACATGAGCATGATAACAGATTCGGACGGTATAGGAGGTCTAGACTGTCGTTTGGATTCCCCGACAAACAGCTACGGTTTGAATGGTTCCCCGAACTCGTCGGCACCTACATATCACCATGACTTTGGGGAATATGAACGCTCTTCTTCGATGGATGGGCAACCCGGGCTGTACTCCAAGAACCGTTTCCAGGATGCGGCATTGAGCTAAGGCGACAAGAGCAGATATTCAACACGTCCAACCCCCACAAGTCTAGGATGGACACACGGTGGTGAGCTGTTGAAATTATATTCATTTAGAGCCCCTATAGGCAAGGAGCCTTACTTCGAATTGGCATCAATATGCCCCTACCGACAAAGCACCCCTCAAAGTCTATCTAGACCATTCAAAGTAATCCTTCTCTTGAGCATATTCCGAGTCATCAATACAGAAATAACTGACAATTCGTCTGGTACAGATAGCCGAAGAAAAACGACTATCCGTGTTTGTACCCGGAAACTTCCTGGCATGGAAAGCGACCCGTCTTTCTAAGACCAGCCGATCTTGCACGCTACTATAAGAGTGTACATGAAAATCAGAGAGACATCTTCCCCTGCAGCTATCCCAAGTGCACTCGGGCTCAAGATCCGTTTCTGAGAAAATATCACTTCCGAGATCATTTGACGGATTATCATAAGGAAGATATTGGGTCAGCGAAAGGACAGAAGAAAATGGATAAGAAGTAATGGCAGGCTAGGCAGGAACAATGGATGGCTGAGAGAAGTATAAGTAGTAGGTATTGGAGATGTACACTTTGTTTGTCCAGGAATGTTGTTGCTGAGGTGGGGTGGGAATGTACTAGATGTAAGAGTGTTTGTGAAGAGGAGAGGATAAGGTCAAGCAGAAGTGCTACCCGAGGATTGAATGGTTATTGCTAGGTTTCACTCAATCTTTCATTAAACTAAAAGATACAATTATAAACTTTTCCGAAAGTGTTCGGAACATGGTTTCTTGCGGCCCCTTTCTAGCTCGCTTAGTTTTTGATGTCTATCACTTCTAAACTCGTAAGTACAGAAATTTTGGAACGTACAGTGAATTCCTGGAAGGGCATTACCTCACCTGCTTATCAACACAGTCTCCATGGCCTACTTGGCGCTATTTACACACTTCATCCCGGAAGAAAACTTCCGAAATTTTCACATGCCCCTCTGTCAATCACACCTCCAACACCCTCATCACCCACCAACCCCCGAATCCAACATATTAGCATACAAAACCAATGACCTCCCAATAACCGTAACCATCTCCCAAATATCACTCCTGCCTGAAAAGCCTCGCCCAAACCCTCACCACAACCGCACTCAATCTCCTATCATCCCTCAGCAAATCCCCGGTACTAGCCGCAAACTCCGTCTCGGCAACCATCTCCAGCACAAACGCCAGCAACTTCCTCTCCGCCTCATGCAATTCTAGATTTAAATCGCATTTCGTCACTGCTTGCAGCCATTTTGTCAGTAGGAGGGCGCATTCAAGGGAGCAGATGGCGTGTTGGATGGACCAGAAGAGTCGCGTGTGTGCTATGCTGTTGATGCCGAGTTTTATGGGGATGCTGAGGGCGTGGGCACTGTGAAGAGCGGCCCGTGTCATGCGTTTGCTGCGTTGAATAGGGGGACTGGCGAAGATTGAGGTGGCGATTGCGGTGGGGTTGCAGCTTCCTAGCGAGCGGATGGGGCCCGTGTCGATGTTGATGCGGATGTACGCTAGACGGAGCAGAGCTGTTGAGTTGAAGGAGAGGGGACCATGTGGACTGAGTGGATCGACGGATGATTCGGGGTTGCGCTCCCAGCTGTATTGCCATGATTTCAAGGCGATTTCCAACGAGGAGATATCGGTGGAGTGTAGGTGGCCCCCTCCTTCGTCTGGGATTTGTTGTAATTGCCATTTTTGGTTGCGGTAGAGCTCTTGTGTTAGCCAGATGTATTGGATGACAGCGTGGATGAGAACGTAGCTTCCCAGCGTTGAGTATGTTAGCCTGGCTGTACCATCTGCTGCTCGTCCTTTGAAAAGACTGTGGAAAGTACTCAAAAATCTCGGCTCGGCTCTGAGATGTTGTTTCCGTGCTTCTCGCCAGGAATTCGCATCTTGCGCTTTCCATTCTGTTTCTGAGCATGGAAGATCCATATCGATTTTGCTGCTCAGAATCATGGGTGGGATGTCGAAGACGATGGAGTGCAGGTTGAAGAAGCAGAATACGACGAATTTGGTGCGTTTTTTGCCTTCGTATTCGATCCATTCTTCCCACGGTGCGCCTGGGTTTATGGGTTCTGATCGCAATCCCTCGTCGCGAACGAGAGTTTCCAGCAAGCTACGGATGGCAGGTGCTTCTCTCGCCGGTGGCCGCCTCTCAAACCAGGTAGCCATTGCCATAAGAACGAGCAGTGCTTGCGTCGTTTGAATGGGCTTATAATCCGGATCTTCGTGATAACTTGGAGTTTCAGCAACGCTGCCTTCAATCACCTCCGCTACACTTTCTCTCCTCGATCCAAAGCTAGCTCTTCGTGCTGAGCTCTCTGGACTTCTCAAACCCTTTTGATCCAATCTCCCAATCCTCTCCTCACAAACCGCCTTCGCGACTCTAAAAATCGCTAACCCTGTCTCCGATTCGCGACAATAGTGAGCCCCAATCGCAGCCATCGCAAGGATCAATTCCAGCGCCGCTGTCTCGAGCGCCATCGTTGGAAGATGCAAGAAAGGCAGATGGTCATGAAATCCTGCAACGAAGCCAGTCATGTACCGTGAAAGCGCATGTCGTGAACCGAGCTTGAAATCCGTAGGTATTACGTTTTGGAATTCGGCAAGTTTAGAGACAACGGCTGCCCGATCTTCGACGGATACGTTGGTGAAAAGTCGAGCTTTTCGAGGAGGAGCGGGTGGTGGTGTGGTATCGTTTTGGTGGTCTTCTGGTTGGAGGGAGGGGAGACGAGATCCAAATTGTGTGAGAGAGTCACGGGTATTTCTTCTCTGAGCGTTGAGGTTTTCGACGAAATCATTGTTGGTCTGATTTCCTACACTTGGTGTGGCGGGTACTGGGTCGGGAGAGAAATATGGCAGTGGTTGGTCTAGAGGAAAGTAGTTCGAGTACTGATGCGCTGGTAGAGCGATACTGTCCAAGAAGGAAGAGAAATCTGCATCGAAACTCGATGCTCTGAGCCAAGATTCGCTATCTGCAGTATTGATTGTGGCAGTTGAGCTGGGGACAACTCCATCAATGCTGCCGGTTGTTGCATGCCAGGCTGATACTTCAAGTTCTAGTGAAGGGTAAGTGCTTGAAGGCGAGCACTGGATTTCTTGCTCGACGCGAGGAGTGGCAAATGTGCTTTGGCTCCCGTTTTCTGGCTCAAAAGCTGCAATAGCTTGGAAGTTCGCGTTGACGCCTTCGAGGCTGGGTGATGTTTGAGATGGAGTGGGTGAAGGAATTGAAACGGCTCCTGCACGGGTACTTCTCACACCAGCACCGGGTGACCCATGTGTCAGTCGGCTATGTCTTACCAGTAAATCCCTATACAACAGTTACTTCCCAATTAATCATACAGCTCTCTCACAGCTCAACAGAAGCCTGTAAACAAAGAAAAAACGCATACCTTCGTGTAAAGCTACCGGCACAAATAGAGCATGCAAAAGGCTTTTCTTTTGTATCTAAGTCACAAACCCCAAGAGTTAGCAACGCTTGCATCACTTCCAAAATTGAACCATTTCTCTGGATACAATTTTTCCCGAAAGACACGCATATTAAGACCAACTATTGTGTGAAGATTCATAAACAAAACACTCACGGGATCGCTCATGCCTCTGCAAATGTTCCCGCCTCGCAAACCGCCTCTCACATCTATGACACTGGAATTTCTTTCCCGCACCTACACCCGCATTCATGATTCTCTTCCCCTATTTAATTGCAAGCAGTTGGTTATAAGTTCTCTAACTCAATTAATAATTAAAAGAATCCCAGTCTGTGAAAACTTGATGTTTGTTTGAAGTGAATTCGTTTTGTTCGGGATGGTTCATCCGGTGTTGTGAAATGCGGGGAAGTGAAAGGACGTACAGATGTGGGTGGGGATGGGATGGTGCCCGTGCGTACCTTGTTATTTCCGACTCCTGACTCGCGTCTAGATTTTTGGAGACTGCACCTTTCATTGGTTTATGGCTCTTGCTTCAGGCATGAGTACATATTATTGTCGAGTGCTCCATTTAGAAATGTTGATGAAATTCGGAATTACTTTCTAAATGTGCTGCTCTAGTCAAAAGTATTTTCCGCGATTTTTATTTGAGTTGGCTTGAGTTTTATTGTTGTTTTTGATACCCGAGAAAAGTCTCTTCAAATTCTAAGAATTTGAAGCCCTGATTTTGCAGCACGAGACTCTCATCGTATGGTGCCACGATGGTCTCGCCCCTTGCCAGCTCGCCCATGCTTCCACATTCACATCAACACAACTGGCCTTCCTTCTCTGGTGTATATTCTCCCTTCTCCACCATATCGTTGATAATCCTCTCCGCAATCTTGAATCCCTCGAGTCCAGCCGGCATCCCACAATACACGCTGACCTGCAGAATTGCTTCTCTCACTTCAAGTGGTGTCAAGCCGTTTCGGATCGCGCCTCGAACATGGTTACCGAGTTCGGGACCTCGATTTAAAGCGCAAAGCATGCCGATATTGAGGAGCGAGCGTTGTTTGAGGTCGAGGCCGGGGCGAGTCCAAACTGAACCCCAGCAGAATTCTGTCACGAGTCTAGATAGAGATATTAGAATTGATCTCGTTCAATGCTTATGGATGGACTTGAAGAGCGCGCGAAATAAAAAATGCAGGACGAAAAGTTTCAATTACTCTTGCATGGGTTTCGCAAATGTGCTAGAGCCGCCTTCGAGGGCTTTGTCGACGTAGGCATCCCCTACCACATTGCGACGGGCTTTGATGCCTTCCTCGAAGAGTTTTGCGTGAGCTGAGGAAAGATCAGACATGACGATTATACGATGTAGTAATGTTTTGAAATGGAAAATATGCGATTTCCGAAATCTCCAAGTAGAAATGTCAAGTTTTGAAGTTACTCTGCTCCTGGAAAATTTTAAACTATTTCTTTATTAATTGATTGCGACCTCGGATACTATCTCCGAGTTGGAGTAATAGCAAGCTCGAGAGAGGGTATCGAGATCCTCATGCAACACTGCATTGTGGTGCGGGGTATGCGGTTCTGAAAAGATCGGCAGTTTTGGGGTAAAACACTGCGGTACGCAAGATGCCTAACCCCAAATTGGAGAGCCAATTGGGCACATGCGCAATGACTGTCATGCTGTATATTTATGAGAATGCGGCGAGCAAACTACAAGCCTCTCAACCAAGGTAACTATACCTCACAAGGCAATATGGCATTACAAAATGGCGACATCAAGATGCCAACAGCGGCATATGGAATTATCGGTATGCTGGAGCTGTACTTATGAAATCCAAGCGAGAACTAACTCGAAACTTCAGGTCTGGGAAATATGGGGTTTCCCATGGCACAGAACCTCCTGTCGAAACTTCCAACAGGTTCCACTTTGATGGTGTGCGAAATTGTCAAATCAACTCTGGACAAATTCACAGCGGAAACGAAGGGCCAGGTTGAGGTGGGAGGAAATCCAAAGGAGGTTGCAGAAAGATGTGTAAGTTGAGAACAGAATCCAGCCGGCAGCATATTAACACTATGTAGGACATCATCATAACGATGCTTCCGCTCGGAAAACACGTAAAGGAAGTGTTTTGCAATGAAACAACTGGTCTCCTTTCCGCAGAAAAGGCCGGACGAGAAAGAATATTCATCGAGTGCAGTACAATTGATGTTCCCACGTCCCTCGAAATGGAAAAGGCAGTGGAAGCTAGTGGTCTTGGAAGATTTGCAGGTGTTCCAGTGTCTGGTGGGCCGACTGGTGCAAAAGCTGCTACTCTGACATTCATGGCTGGTGGTCCAGACGACCTCCTTGCGCAGATAAAGCCGATTGTTATGACCATGGGAGCAACGTTCTTCAATTGCGGGGGATCGGGAGCCGGCCTAATGACGAAGCAGATCAACAACTATCTTTCTGGCATTTGTATGCTGGGCACAGCAGAGGCCATGAACCTTGGTATTCGATGCGGGTTGGATCCGAAGACGCTCGCAGGTGTCATCAATGCGAGTACTGGCAGGTCGTACAACAGCATTGACCAGAATCCGGTCAAAGGTATCAGTCCCAATTCGAGTGCCAATAGAGACTTCGAAGGTGGCTTTGATATCAGCCTTTGCGTTGGGGTTTTGCGCATGGCGGTCGGGTTGGGGAGGGAGACGGGTACCAATCTGCCATTATCGGAAGGGCTCGTGAAGACATACGAAGCGGCGAGCCAGGACAAGAGATGCATTGGAAAAGACTGCAGAAGTGTATATAAATTTGTTGCAGATATTGAATGAATTGATGGCTTCGAGGCCAATAGATGTGAAAGTTCTGGAGTTGGAGATGCAATTTCGAGCACAAGCCATGTCTCGGCTATGTCGCCACCTTGGGACTAGCATTTTATTAGTAATCGCATGCGACATCAGATTTCTTTATTCTGACATCTCAAAATCTATAAATTGCGATATCATTTGCAGAGTTACCGCGCAGGCATACGATTCTATTACTCTGATAGTCGTGGTGAGGCTTTCCTTTGTTCTTGACTCCTCTTAGCAAATTCCGCGAGTGTGGTTGATCAAAGATGTACCCCTCAGTCTACCCCTAGGTAGTTCCCCGCCTCCAAAATGCCGAATCATTACAGTTCAGGCTGCGGAAGTGGAGATGCCTATGTTTGGGGAAGTCAAACCTTCCTAAATTGAATTGAGACCTCTCAAATATTTTTCGTTGCTTCCTCATTTCAGCACTTATTGTTCACACCTCGGAATCACGAGCTAGGAGAAACAACATCAATCATGGCTCTTGAATCGTTACCAAAACTCGCCCGAGACCAAAATTATGTCACTGTCCATGCCTTATCTGCTGGCTTCCTCACGCTTCCAGAGCATTTATTCGTCCAGCCTTCAGTTGAAGGAAATCGAAATACCGTCCCTTCACTATCCTTCCTCATCCAGCACAAGGAAGCCAATTCTGGGAAGCTCTCCCGCATTGTCTTCGATCTAGGCCTTCGCCGAAATTTAAATAAATACCCAGAAGGTCTTAAAGCACACCTCAAGTCTCGACAACCGCTTACAACATCTCCGGACGTCAGCGAGAGTTTGAAACTTGGTGGGACATCGCCAGATGATATCGACTTCGTTATTCTCTCCCACGTTCATTGGGACCACATTGGCACACCTTCGGACTTCACCAAAAGCCACTTTATTGTTGGGAATGGGTCTCTAGAGCTGCTTCGTAGCGGTGCAGACCCCGCGACTACTGGAAGCCACTCTTACTATGAAGCAGATTTGCTTCCTCCTGAGAGAACAACTGAGCTGCCTAAAGCCGAACACTCAACCAGTGAGGCCACGGCACATCACGGCGGCAAAGATGTGCTTGCAAATGCAGTGTGGCAGAAACTCGGGCCTTTGCCAAATGTCATCGATGTGTTTTCAGACGGAAGCCTTTATCTTGTCGATTCTCCTGGCCACCTGCAAGGTCATTTGAACATTCTGGCAAGGACTGGACCACAGATCTGGGTTTATCTCGCTGGAGATGCTTGTCATGATCGGCGATTATTGAGAAAGGAACTTCAGATCGGGACATGGACGAACGAGAAGGGTGACATATGCTGCATTCATGTCGACAGAGCTGCGACCGAAGTCACGATGGAAATAATTGCTGGTCTAGAAAAACTCACTGATGATCGTGTTGAAGTCATCCTTGCGCATGATATCGAATGGGTTAGCAACGCGGCAAACAAGAGGCGCTTCTGGCCTGGCACTTTATAGCTGTCTGTTCTCCATCTATTTCTAACACTTTGTATTGGGTCCGAGCTCCTTCACTTCATTTTCATCAAAATCAGTCGCAGAAACCTACATGGTATTTTTCTTTTAATTTAGCAACAAAGCGAAAATGTACGAACTTGAGGCCAGTGCTGCGCAGCCTTTCCATTTGGGTTGCCCCGCGTTTTCAGTGTTTGGCCCCCAAATTGGAGTTTCTCTCAATTCAGGGAAGTTTGCTAAGTGTACACTTACCTCTGAAACACGTAGTCCAGTGATATGAACTCGCTATGACAAACGAATTAGAGAGCGAGAAATTGCAACAAACACAAACGACCTTCATATGCAGTCATGTTGTAACCCAACAGCCGAGTTGCTATCGAGGCCTATCAGGTGCAAGATCCTCTCAAGTTCTTTCGGTTGAATATAGCTATGCCTCTTTTTTCGCCGACTATGCATGAGAGACGAGACCTCCATGCAGCTTATTATAGTTGTTGCTTATTCAATGCCAACCTGCCGGGACCCATCTCTACATTTACTGACCGCATCTCTAGCTCAGCCTCGCTAATATGGAGCGCCTTCAAAATTCTGTTGTTCTTGGTGTCGGTCTTTGGTTTATTTAATATATTCTCAAAATCTGGAAAGGGCGCCGGATCGCCCATCAACAAGACTGCGAGCCACCGCCAAAATATCCTCACAAAGATCCCCTTTTCGGTCTAGATTATGCTCTAGGAACCCACTTCGACGTCCCTTCCATTGCTCAACACCATTCTCGCTATGGCAAAACATTCCAAGCGCATTTCATGGGCGGTGTGCAGATAAATACCTGCGATCCCTGGAATATCCGTTCTATATTCGGTTTGAACAATGAATGAGGTGTAGAACCATTGCGACTTCCTGGCATGGACCCTTTCTCCGGAAAAGGAATCATTATTTCTGATGGCGCCTCCTGGGAGAATTCGAAAGGACTCCTCAAAAACCTGTTTCGTATTAACAATATTGTCCACTTTCCGACACTAGACCTCGCTGTAACCGATTTTTTTCTTGCACCTGCCGAGTGATGGCACAGCCATCGATCTGCAACCTCTTTCTTACAATCTTGTTAGCCACGAGTTGGAATTAATCGAAGAACGCCAAGCTGACCTACCAAGTTCCTCCATGCTGCGGCACATTTCCTGCTTGGATCTAGCTCTCTTTCACCGGACCAGGATAGTAATAATATGTATGGCGATGTACGAAAATTCATCAAGGATTTCCGCGATGCCATGTTATTGTGCGGCTTAAGAATCATACTCGGACCCCTCCGTGTCCTCATTCCTCAGCGAAAATTAGAAAAGGCATTCAAACCCGCACACCAATTCCTAGATTTTCACATCGACAAAGCCTTTGCACAAAAGAAAATTCAAACTACTAACCCAGGAAGCAAGAACACAAGCTTAATGGAAGGGTTCGTGCAACAAACCGACGACAGAACTGAAGTACGAAATCAGACGCTTCAGAATCTAATGGCTGCATTAGACACGATCTCAATCCTTTTAAGCAATACTATGTTTCTTTTATCTCGACATCCAGAGATCTATAAACAACTAAGAAGGGAGATCCTTTCTACTTCTCTTGAAATTCCCACGATCGAGTACCTCAATTCTCCAGGTCTTTTGCGCAATATTCTCTTCGAGTGTAAGTCCTTTCCCCTCCCCATCAACCATCAACTCACATATTCCAGCTCTCCACCTCTATCCCTAATTCCCCCTCCTCGGCCGCATTTCCCTCACCGACACCACCCTTCCCACTAGCGGCGGCCCCTCAGGCCACTCAAAGATCTTCATTCCCTCCGGCACCCGCGCTGACATCTGTTTTTACGCCCTTTACCGCGACGAATCACTCTTCGGACCTGACGCCGATTCATTCATCCCAAGTCGCTGGGAAAGTATTAGGCCCGAGCAATGGGCATTTCTACCCTTTGAGAGGGGAGCAAGGGCTTTTATGGGGAGAGAAAAGGCGTTGTTGGAGGCTAGTTATGTTATGGTGAGGATTGTGAGGACGTTAGAAAGGGTGGAGAGTAGAGATGAGAGGGGGTATAGGGCGGAGATGAAGTTGAGCAGCAGGAATGGGAATGGGTGTCTGGTTGCTTTGTTTGAGGGGGGTTTTAAAGTCGCGTCATCCACAACACTTCAATAATTAAGCCCCTTTCCATTCTAAATTAGCAGTAAAAGGAGGCACTTGTGATTAATTTTATATATTTCTGCACTTTTCAATAGTTTGATATCGTTTGAGTTGGCGCCTATTTAAATATTTTGAATTGATTTGCACGAGCTCGCGATAGAACCTTTTGCTTTTCCGGCGGGGGAACTCTCGGGCTGCACTCGCTAATTTTATAGTGGTTCGCCCCTGCGTTTTAGCGGACCAGCGCCTAGTCTTTTCAAGCCTCAAGGTCAATTTAGTATTATTAACACGACAGAGATAACAGAACAGAAGTATTGTATAAATTCCATTGATCTAGATTTCTAAAAAGGACCAGTGTTTTCCTTGGGAGAGACTCTTAAACCTCTCGTGTCTACTAAAATATAAAAGGAAAAGCCCGTTCTTGCTGTTCATCTGGCTCGTCCCTTGACTGCTCTGCTGGAAGCAGGCAATCACCACTTCTGTGGCGCCCGTTGCAGATGCAACATCGCCTTCTTGGTGAGGCCTCTAACAGATTCGTTTTCTCCAGATCTAGCTGCATATTGCCTTCTGAAACTGTTACGGGAAAATTTGCCCTCAAGAACAATTCAATAGCCCCTCGAACCTGATCCTGTACCTGGCTCAGTATTGCAAGGGCCTCTGGAGGATCTCTTTCATCAAAATTAAGATCATCGCCCGGCACTGAACAATATTCGTTCAAGGTGAGAGTTTTCTCAACCATAAGCTCTGCACCCTTACCGTCCTCCAGGTCCTCTGTGCGGCAGTTCGGGAAGTCCTTGGATGTAACCACCGTTAAGCGCTCGTCAAAGTCTGCGGCAATGCGCCGATGACTGTTGTCGACCCGGTTCAAATACAAAATGAGCTCCGCCTGGAAGACTTCCTGACACGTCCTCAGATATTTCTTCAAAATGCAATCGAGCTCTTTTCGGATCTTTTTGAATGCTTTCCAGCCTAGTTCTCTTCGTCAACGAGTGGATAACCTCGTTGTGGCCTCTTCTTCCATATATCTTGAGCAGCGCTGCTTCCGGCATCATAATACGCGATCCATTTCTTGTTGGCAAGCTCTGCTTCGGTACCGAACCTGTTTTGTGATACTCGTAAATCGAGAGTTTGTCTGACAACGATGAGATAAGGAGCTGCGTCAAAACAGATATTCAACAAGTCGCAACTTCGCATGAATCGCTGCCCTATCCCTAGAGCCAATTCGGCTTGGAAACGTTCAGCGCGAATCTTATTTTGCTCATCTCTGGTCATGTAAGAATAAACGAAGTCATTCAACTCCGGCACTGGAGAACCAAGAAGTGAGTTTGGCACTGGTGTACCAAGAGGAGAACTTGGGCGACTATCATAGAGGGTCCGAAGGCCGCTCTCGGGATGTCTCAACTCGGTTATGGAAACTCTGCATACAGGGCAGGTTTCATGAGCCTGTCGCCTCTCTTCATTCCGCTGCATCCCGTCACATCAGCAGAGTGATCTAGTTATAGGAGTCAAAACATGATAGGAATTTACAACTTTCTACAGCTGCTGATTCGGGATTGCACCCCTTAAATGACTTCATAACACAAATCTTTTTAAATCTCATATGAAAATAGAACTAACCGATTGAATACAAAAAAGGTTAAAGTTATGACCATAGGGCTCCACTGTGGCTGGATTATGGAGCGTTTCTAAGCATATAGGGCATATGGGTGCCGATACCACATCGTTGTCTTGTCCAGTTGTAATCGAAGTTTCCCCGACTATTGCGAGCTCCCGAGAAGTGGAATTGCTATCGTCGTTTGCGCTTTCTTCCAAGCTTAGGGAAGTAGCCAAAGAGGTTTGAAGCGCTTCTGTGGCTTCTTGGGAGGGAAAAATATCCCGCTCTTGCTCGTCGCTGTGTTCTTGTGAAGACATGTTGTTCCGTTCGTGATGGTTAGAAGAGTGAGTATCTGATTCTGTTGAATGTAAGGGAAGGAGAGGGTGGAAGAAGCGTAGGGTAAAATATCTAGACAGACCGAAATTGTGTATGTGAATGTAAGGTTCAGTCTTTTCTCGAAGTAATTGTTCACTGTCTAGTGCCTGGTATACTTACCCGCTTGCGAATCATCCGTTTCTGTCCATTCCAAAACCCTCTTTGAGGCTCTCTTATGCCTATGGACATTTCTGCGTAAAAGCTTTGTAATTCTACTAGTATAAAGAACATAGGCTCGGCAATTGTCATCTTCTGATCCTAGGTTCAAACTTTATTGCCTGAAATGAAATATATTTCTTGCTGAACCCTCCGAAAGACGGCTTCCGAGAATCCTAGAAGTATTGTGGTTCCCAATCGAGCCTTCTCACAGAATTTCCCAAATCGGCATTTAAGTATAGCTTCCTGTTCGTAGGGGAGAGGTTGTTAGGGGTATCGGGATTATCTTGAGGCTCTCTAAATTACATACGAGGGCCCCTGGCACCTCTGTCTCCCGGTCCACTTTCATCTTCCATCTTCAATTATCAGGGGATCAATTCAAGTGACGTGGAATGAACCATCGTCCGTTGTAGACGCTCGTACGTTATAGCTCAGTATGTACTAGAGATAAACTCTAAGATTTCCTGGACTTACACTTTCATGTTGATCTTCTGACTCTTCCTTAGAAACCAGGAAATTGCTATTTCTATTGCTTTCTTTGCAGACGCTACAAAGTTCTGGAGGGAAAGCTTTGTAGACTATGCTAGAAATATATTGTTAGATTGGTCAATTCAGGATTAAAAAACATATCCCCGGTGCCAGTAGTTCCATCTAAGAGCGCTCCTGACAAAGAGAGACGCTCTATCGCCTTCTGGAAAAACTCGTAAACTCCCTCCAACGTTTCAAGATTCTTGTCGGAATCCCTTTCGTGGAAAGAAAGTGCATCGAATCCTATGGGACAAAACTCATACAATGTAAGAGTTTCCCTAGATTTGTATTCCGCAGCGATATGTGCCTCTATATCGAGGTCGAGAAAATTCTGTGACTTTTGGAGCTCTATGCGCTCTTCCATTAATACACTTTTTCTCCCGCCAGAGTTCTCAACCCGTAGAGGATCTAGTGTCAGTTCTAATTGGCGTACTCCGTGTTTCAATCCTGAGAACCCGATGTAATTCTTAAAAGTCTCGTCCAGCACTTTTCTTGTTTTTTCGTACCCGTCGTTGTATTCGTTGCTGGAAATCTCGTCTTCATCATTGAATCGTGGGAGGCCACGAGAGTCTCTTTCATTAAAGAGTCTCTGCGCATATTAGGACTCTACACGGTGGTAACGGATGGAAGCTACTGTTGTAAACTCAGTTCTGGTGCCATATCTGGTTTGTTCCATATCCAGATCGAGTGTGAATTTGACTTCAACGATGTAAGAATCTCGCCGAAAACAAAGGTTCCTCATGTCGCCATTTCGATGGAAATCCAGCACGGGTTCGTAGTCCAATACATACGTCAAATGCAGCCAACGAAGTCTACGTCGTTCTGAGAGACTCATATCGAGAAATGCGAGTGCTCATGTAATCTGGGGGTAAGCGAGTCATGGGAGAAGATGGGCCATTCATGTACAGCTCGTCAACCGAATAAACCATCGTGGCATCGTCCCTGTTAGTTCGTACTTCAATCATCGCTGTTCTGCATATTGGGCAGCTTCTTCTATTTGCTTGTCGAGTCTCCCAAATTCACTATGCACGATTAAGTTAGCAAAGTTATTTAGTGAAACGCGATCGAAAATCATCAAGAAAGTAGACAAAATAGGATACTACATTATCCCTTTTCAAAACGTCGCTTGCAAAGCATAGTAACTTGAACTTTGCATTCTTTGCTAGAGTTGTATAAAAGTGAGGCTAACC
This sequence comes from Cudoniella acicularis, assembly GCA_013054445.1. Lineage (NCBI taxonomy): Eukaryota > Fungi > Ascomycota > Leotiomycetes > Helotiales > Helotiaceae > Cudoniella > Cudoniella acicularis. The sequence continues at coordinate 30,103 of JAAMPI010000288.1, forward strand.
TGTTGAGTGCAAGTAAAATCAAACGTATGACCACAAGGAGTCACTATGGCAGGTTCGGTAAGTGGATTCAAGCATATGGAGCACGATGCTGCCTGTTCCACAGCACTTTCTTGCTGGGGTGTAGTAAAGGTGGAATCACTGTTGTTTCAGCCTTCTCCCAAGTATAGAAAGGAAATTAAAGAGGTTCCAAGTGTCTCCATTTCTTGCTGCGGCGAGGAAGCGACAACCTCCCATTATGGCTGGCTGTTGAGTTCTGGTGGAGAGATGTTGACTTTGCTTAAGGTAGTTGGAAAGTTTGAGGATTTGTCGAATGTAGCCAAGGGAAAGTGGGAAGGAGCACGAGCTAAAATAATTCAACTAAATCTGCGTATGTGAATGTAAAGTGCCGTATATTTCCAGGATTAACGATCAGTGCCCACACCTATTCGTGAATCATCTGTCTTTAAGCATTCTGAAAACGGCACTCATGACTTTGACAACCTCAACGTAAAAGCTTTGTGAACACTACTGAAACAAAAAAGAAAGGGGGGTTTTAACTACTCCTATCTTTAATCTTTATTGCAGGATGCGGAGAAAATCTTTTGATAAATTTATACATTCTATTGGGATCCATCTTATGATTGAACCGGCTTTCAAAGTTTCTCGAATAGTTTTTGAGGTTTTAAGTGGCTTCGAAGACTCGTATGCAGGGACAAGGCGCTGTATCTTCACCAGACATGCGCTGCTTATTAGCGACAATACGCTAAAGCCTGGTGAGTGCACGCTGTAAATTACCGACAAACAACAACTACCGGCACAGAGATCGAGTTCGTGTGTATGCAACTAGGCGTGGATACGTGAATAATGAAACGAGGGGGCTTGTCACTAGCTAGTAAATTGTTTCCGTATTCAATAGTCTTCGACTCGTTAAACTCAAAAGGTAATTCTTTTACTTTAATTATAACTACTATACCTAAGAGTTTATCTCTGTGATAACTATCAATAGAGATAGAGGAGAAATTTTTTTTTTTTTTTTTTTAAAAAAAAAAAAAAAAAAAGAAAAAAAAGAAAAAAATACGGGTGCAAATAAAACCAAAAAACCTACCAGCAGCAGTTTTCCCCGCCGGAACCTTCGCCATATAAGCTAACAGCGGGCCCGGGTGATAGATATCCGGCGCAGCCGTGAAGCCGACTTTGTCTCCAGCAGCCACAGTCAGAATTCCTGGAGCGGATTTGTTGGCTCCGCCGACGTTGCAGCGGATATCAACGAGGGAGACGTCCGTTACGGGCCCGTTAGAGATGTAGCCCGTCCATTGGCGCACGTATTGCCATTCTGGGGTTGCGGTTGTGCCGTGGATGAAGGCAGGAAAGGTGTACTGTTTGAAAGGAGGTGAATGTTAGGAGGGACGGGTTATGGGGCAATTGGGAAGGGAAGGAGGGGGAAAGAGAGGGGATGAGATGATGGTTATGGGATGAGAAATTGAGTCTTGGGACGGGGTGGAGTGGGAGTGAAAACGAACATGTGCTTGTGCCGAAGCCGCGAGGCAAAGGAGTGAGGCGAAAGAAGACTTCATCTTGAAGTAACTCTAGTACAGAAAAAATGAGGTGAAATGAGAAAGAAGTGACGATGAAGAACAGTGCCAAGAAATGCGTACTCTTCCTCCCCTCTTATACTCCCCTCTCGTCCACATTAGAGTCAAGGAAATAAACCACCATGTGCGCTTCCTCGGAACCTCCGGCTCCCCCATCCCTTCGAGCCTATCTCCTCACTCAATATTTCCAATCATGTGGTTTGGAAAATAGATTAGCACCCTAGTGATGCTAAATCTGGGGAAGTTGTGGGGAACCTGTGGGGAATGGGGTACAGCTTGCGCCCTATCATTTGTCCTTTTGGAAACGGGCAATGCCTCCTTCCGAATGGTGCAATATGAGGGTTACTGGGTTTTCCTGATCTAGAGACTGATAAGGGCATGTTTGCAATATATGCTTAATTGTAATTGTGGCTAATTGTCTCAAAGGCCCGTCTTCCTGTTTAGCCCAAACCCTGGCTGGCGGTCACTTACTCGCCTCACGTTCGTACGTCATGAAATGGAAACGATAGAATGCGATTTGTGGAGGATTGATTATTTTCGGCCAGCTGGGTAATATGAAAATCTTGGCGCTAGCCGTATTTGGGTTTCTTTATTGCGAGCATAAATTGCCTTTTTGAGGCGTCACAGTGAAATTAACACGCTTTTTGTGGAACACAAATTTGATATCGTGCAAACAACGTCATGTATGCGGGTTCCGAGGATAACTACACTTGTATACTTTTAGTGAAACACAATCGGTATTGACAGTGGAGGGTGAAACGTCAAAATTTGCGGATTTGATTATCCCTAACCTTTGAAATCTGATCATGAGACAGTTGTGTCTTCGCCAACACCATTGCGGCCTCGTAGTGCACAAGCCACAAGTGGCAGAGTCATTCTGATAGCATTTAGCGAAGAGACAAAGCCTGAGTATGCTCCTCATTGACCAAAGAATTCTATGGTGCTTGGAAGTAGAAATGAAAGGACAAAGACATAACGTGCGACGGAAACAAATGAGGCCACGAAATTTCTAGGCCTGGCAAACTTGCCACGGCTTTAAACTTAAATGCAAGATTTCTCATGCCATTCAGGATTCAGCAGCGACGACACAAATCAATGAAATTCAGCCATGTCTGAAGAGGACAGTCTGGAAGAGGTCTACGCGGTGTTAAGCCGATCATTCTCTGAGGATCAAAAAATACTGACTGAGGAAGAGCGAGCCGAGCTGACACACATTGTGGACGAAGAAGATCGAGCGAGGAGTATCGACTTTTTGAAACGAAAACGCGATGGGATAGAGAACGATCTCTCTGACGATCTTCGTACCGCGATACGGTGGTATAAACTGCTTAAAAATGAAGAGCCATGGGCGATTGGTGTGCAGGAAGGCGGGTCAGAGGATATCAGGACTGATGAAGATATGACGGAGATAGGCTCCGTAAATGCACAGACGGAGCTTCGTCAGTTGGCTGCGGGCGAGGGTATCTTATCCAATAACTCGAATCCGGAATTCGGAGCAGGAAGAGAAAATATGATTTTGAGGACTGGCAAACGCCTACAGACCGATGCCCTTCGACTTTTGAAATTGGTGAGATACATGCTGGATCAGAGAGGCTACTTGGAAACCAAAGATGTGGATTGGCTTGTAGCATATCTCGAAAGCCGTGTAAGGCTTATGAAAGGAGATATTGGCATGGAAACCCTCCTTAAAGAAGACTATCAAGATCCGTCTCGTACCAAAAAGGTGTATTATAGCCAGGTCTGGGAGTCACAACTACCATCGTTGCTAACAGTTGGGTCGGTTGGGCCGGTTAACTTTGTTGAACCTCGTTGGTCTTCCCAGAGCAGGGAAAAGGAAGGAGTAGTCAGGTCACCGCAGATATCACCTCAGGGAACAGCTGTCGACTCGGAAATGCCAGATGCCACTGCCACTTCGAAGGATACTCCATGTACTTCAAGCAAGACATTGAAACAGGAGACTTCTGTTTCTCGACAAGCCGCAAAGCTACATGGCCAGGTAAGAGAGTTGGGACAAAAAGTCGACGAGAATCGAACGTCCCTGGAAGCCACTTTTGCAAAGACTTTCGAGACTGCAACAAAATTTCTGAATCAATCCGACTCTTCGGGAGCAAACTTGGCCAGTTCCCTCGATACGGCGGCTACATTATTGGAGAATAATGTTTCTCTTCACGCAAATCTTCAAGCGGCTCTGTTGCGCCTCGAGGAGGAGTTGAAGCACCGTAAAGTGGCGGAAAAGCAGAAGGCAGTATTGTCGGAGGAATTGCGGCAAGAGCGAGCCCTCCGTGAAAAGTTGGAGCAGGATGACAAGGCCATAATTGGGAATGCAACAGTCGAGCGAGCTTATAGACTGAGAAGGAGAATATTGGAGGAAGAGATCAGAGAAGCCAAGTCCGAAATGGAAGCGAATGAGCTAACTGGTGTCATGCAACAATTGGAAGTCGAGAGAGAAAGAATTTGGCTGGAATTCATTACAGGCTTGCGTGGCCTGAGCGACACCGAGCTTGAAGAAATGAAGGCTCTCTGGAAGAAAAAGGTCAGAGGCCAGCTGATGGCTAAGGATGATTTTTCTCTGATATCCGAGCGCTCGCCGAGTTGTCTATATTGTGATCAGGATTTCTGCCCGGGTTGTGGAGGCTCATCTGCGATGGAATTTGGCGAGTGAAAAGGGGTTATTTGGAATGTCGGATGGCCATATAAACTAAAGCAGAGACATACTCGAAGCTCAAAAACTCCGTCTATCGAGAAACTTCAGGGTACCTTCCCTTTTTCTTCTTTTTAGGGAATCACGCCTGTATGTCGACCAACAAATTGAAGCATTGCCTCGAGCGATGGTTCACCATGAACCCGAGAGAAAAACGGCCGTCAATGACATGAGGCAGCCGCCGTGAACAAGCAGGTGCAACCATGGACCACCCAAAGCCTTTCCATATTCCATTTCCTCTCCTACAATGCGTGCCAAAGACCGCGCAACAGGAGCCAGGTGGTAGACAGCCAAAGCTCCCGCAACTTTCTTACTCGTCCCATCAATTGGACGGCGAGCAAAGATCAAAGCAATCAAATTTGAGACGAGTAGAAGAACAGCATATTGTTTGATGACGGCGTGAGCCTGCGGTGCTGGAGAAGAGAGCTGCTCGGAAGGGTTGAAGAAGAAATTGAGCGAGGCTGGTACTTCAACGAGGAGGTGGAGCCAGAATGGGACTATGGAGGTAACTGGCATGCTGATGTGCATAGGATTAAGGCTTGAGGGTGGTGATGGGTGAACCTGGCGATGGAGATGGAGATGGTAGAAAGTTGGTTGGTTGAGGTGTGGTTCAAGAAGAAGCCGAACACGATGGCAAGCTGCGGCATCAATCTCGGAAGCTGGACATCCCGTACGAAGTACGGCGATCCCAGTATACGCACCATCGGCTATGATCTTATGTGACTCAGGAGTCAGAATGGCCTCAAAAGCACCTTTATAAAGCCAGTGCTAAATTTATTTCGAGTAATCACGTACCGAGATATGTTCAAGAACTGTATATGGATAAAAAGCGATGGTAAAACTGTCACATGCTGCATTCTTGAAGTTCTGGCTTACGTAATGGTGCAAGGGCCTCTCGGTGCCCCTGGCCCTGGCATGCCACAGATTCCCAGTCAGCACTAAACCTTATTTGGCCAATGCTCTTCTTATCAAACATTCCATGCTGCATGAATCCCTGCAATCCAAGCTCAAATTCACAGCCCTCGGATTGAGTTGCGGTCATGAGATTTCACACCAAGGATTCCAACTTTGTTGGGACGAGAATCAACAAGATGCGTCAATCTCACATTTGCAATGAGGTAATGTGCTGAATTGCCCGATCCATCACGACAATCCTATTCTGCTGCATGAAAGAGGCGCATCTCCGTTAATTGTTGTTGTTTCTGCAGTTGCATCGGCCACTTACCCCTCCACACTTCACATCCTTCACCGTCTTGATCCACCTCAAGTATCAAGAAGCTTGGGGCCAATTGAACCTGTTGCATTTCAATGCACCGCCACCTTCTTTGCCTTGGTCTCAGAAACCGAAGTCTCTTTCAATTGACACCAATCGTTCACTGGATATAAGTTCGTTCGTTTGAAGTATTCGCACAATCCTCACCGATCAGACTTCGCCGTTCTTTCGCCTTCTCTAGTAAATTCGCAATATATCACACATACAACATGGCTCCTATACCAGAAGCTCAAGATGCGGGTAGCAGGCGATTTGGGAATCTGAATCTCTCCATCACAGGAATGGGCACAGAATACCCACCTTTCCTTCTTGATGCGAAATGTCTTGACACTCTTTGCAAACGTCACTATCCAGACTCACCAGCGTCCGCTCAATCCCTTTCCCTGAGGCCCACGCTTGCTAATACCTGCCACAGAATGGAGAAAATACGTGCGATAAACTGGTACACAGGAATCGATACTCGCTCAACAATTGGGACAGTCGACCACCCAATGGCCAACATGGACCGCGCCCCAACAATTGGAGAGCTCTGCGAAGTATTCCTGAAAGATGGTGTTGCCCTCGCAGTGACTGCTGCGAGGAAAGCTCTACACGAAGCGCAATTATCGCCGTTGGATATCACACACGTTGTATCGACAACTTGCACGAATAGCGCGAATCCCGGCTTCGATCATTACGTTTGCAAACAATTGGGGATCACACAGCCGGTGGAAAAGGTTTTGCTCCATGGAATTGGGTGCAGTGGTGGACTTGCGAGCTTGAGAACGGCTGCCAATCTGGCGCTGGGAAGCTCGTTTATGGGTCGCAAGGCAAGAGTGCTGGTTGTGGCCCTGGAAATCAGCAGTCTGCTAGTAAGGAGCGAGTTGGACAGTGTAAATGAGCTACAAGAGACGAGGATTGGCATCACCTTATTCAGCGATTGTGCGAGTGCTGCCATACTAAGTAATGGGTTTGGCGCGCAAGTGGAACCCGTCTATGAATTATTGGGATGGGAGCATCTAATAATTCCAGATACGGAGCAGGATTTGGGTTTTGACGTTGACCCGTTAGGTATTTGATTTTCATCTTATTTTCTCTTTTCGGTACTTTCTCGAGTACTCACTAACGGACCCCTAGGCTGGAAAGTCGTCCTCTCCCCACGAGTCCCCAAACTAACCGCCGCCGTCGTCCATCCAACCTTCACCTCTCTCCTCTCAACCCTCCCTGACCTCCCACCAAACTACAAACAAGCAGCAGACTTCGACTGGGCTCTGCACCCAGGCGGAGCGACCATCCTCACCGGCGTCGAAAAAGCCATGTCCATAACCCCCGAGCACATTCGCGCCTCCTACGACACCTATATCAACCACGGGAATTCCTCCTCCGCAACCATCTTCTCCGTAATGGACCGCCTGCGCCACAAAGACATGGATGAAATAGCGCCTCAGGGGAAGGTCAAGGATTTCGTGGTAGGGTGTGCGTTTGGGCCCGGGATTACCATTGAGATGTGTATTTTGAAGAGGAATTTAGGGCACATCAGGCGGACTCTCATTACAACAGGAGAAGCAACACCGCCGATGACGGAGACGGATCCGAGTGAGAGTGAAGGCAGTAGAAGTGATGTGGAGGGTGAACCGGAGCAAAAGCGAGAAAAAGAAGCGGAAAATTTGAAGAAACAGGGAGAGGAGCTAACTCAAAAACTGGAAAAGGTACACCCGGAGATTCCGGAGCAGGGTGATAGTTTGGCGGAGGCGTTGAACGGGGTTGAATTGGACTGAACAATTCGGACAATATATATGTTGGGGAGGAGAAGGATACTAGGACGAAATTTGCAACGAGAAACGGGCGTATGGTTTACGACTAGGTGGAATGAGCGGGTACGCATTTCATTCAATATACAGGCACGGCAAGGTAAGGCGCGGTGAAGCATGGCAGCGCAGCAAATGGCGTTTTGGGGTGGGAACTGGTGTCCATCTTGATCTCAGGCTTCACATTTACAACTGGAGGTAAGATTCAAAAAAGACGCGAGGTTAGTGTTAGTGTTGGTTGCAAGAGCTAGAATATTAGTAGTAATAGCACAAGCGCGATAGACAGAGTTTGAGAGTCAAGATGATAGAATAAAGAGAGAGAGAAATAGCCTTTGAAAATTAACACTTGAATAGGGGTCTCTCGCCGCGAAAAGGGGGTATCTTGCAATTCAGCTGGGACTAAACTAACTAATCAAACACGACTTTCTTCCCCGCAAACTTCGCCGTCTGTTTCTCCTCTTTCACTTTCTTAGCTGCTTGCCAGCTAGGATGTAAAACGCCCACATCATCCTTTTTACCCATCCCCCTCTTCCCCGTCGGAATCGCATTATCGCCCGTTCCCTTGAAGCCTCTATCCCCAAAACCACCACTGCCTCTCCCTCGTCCCCTTTCTCGTCCAGTTTCCTTAGCACCCCTCTTCCCATCCCATCCATCATCCTTCCCTCCCTTCCCCTTGCCTGCCTTCCCCATCTCCGCTACTCTCGGAAGGCCCTTCTTAATATGATTCGCGCCTGTCCCGAATTTCTTCTCGGCGATGGCTCGGCGGGCCATTTGCCCCGGGCGGTTTTTGCGTATTAGTGGGGTGTTGGAAGGGAGGTCTTCGATGTCGGAGGCTGAGGAGTCGGAGCCAGAGAAGTAGCCGCCCATGAGGGTGGGGAGGAAGGTTGTGGATTTTGGAGGTTGATGGGGAGGTTTCTTTTGGGTTGTTGTGCGGGGTTTTTTGGAAGCGGGTGGTGGTGAGGGAGAGAGAGAAAGTTCTTGTTGCGGTTGTGGATTTCTTGCTCTTGGTGGTGGTGATACAGAGCCGGATTCGGAGTTAGATTCCGAGTCTGAGTCTGAGGAGCCTAGGAGGGCATCGTAGCGGGAGAAATCTTCGTCTTCTGAGTCGAGGTCGGAGTCTTGTTCTTCTTGTTTGCTTCGAGGTCTTTCATCGTCCGATTCGAAGCCATCCCATTCTAGCTCTGGTGTATTGATGCTGTCGTCTTGCTTAATCTCTTCTCGATCCTCTCTTCCAATACTCTTCGGTGTATTTCCAGCAACACTAGACTTTGCCTTCTTGTCCTTACCATTCTCCAATGGTAGTGGAATCCCCATAACCAAATATAACCCTCGCAATATCTCCCCCACCAAGTCTTTCACAACCTTCAAATTGTACATCCCACTCATCACATTTCCCAACTCCTCACTCATATTCACCTTCTTCTCGCCCATCATCTTCACCTCTTCAGGCAAAACCTCACTCTCACTCATCCTCTTAACCTTCATAATCTTCGTCGCCAAATAACTCTCTGCCATATTCCCCAAATCTAGCCCCTTCAACGCTTCTATCTCCTTATTTATCCTGCCCACCTCTGCAGCGCCATCAGACCCTTTGGCCTGTGCGGCCTTTAAACGCTTGCCCAGCTTTTGACGTTCGAAGCCTTTCGCGGTTTTCAGTGCTCTGTGGAGAAGTTTTTGGCTGTGTTGTATTTTTTCGAGGACGTCTTGTTTGAGGCGAGCAGTGGGGTTTCCGTAATCTGGGCGCTTTCGTTTCGGCATTTTGGATGTGTGGAGACAGGGTCAATTGGGAACTGAGGTTTGTAGAGAAGATGCAGATTGTTGGTGGAAGAAAAGGTTCAGCCTTGCCGGAATTTTTAGGCGGGGCTGATTATGTAAGCGCTTGGCTAAAGTACCAGAAGCTGGGCAGCTCCATCGAACGACTTCTCAACTTCTTCATCAATTGACCGTTTCTGAACAAGATCCTTTTCATCAAACACTAATAAATTGCGTTATGTGCGTTGACTTTGAGCCGCCTTGCCATGAGGATTCCATGGTACAATTCGAACGAGAAAAAGCGCTCTTATCCTGATCAGCTGTCTGTTGTCCAATTCACCACTACACCAAACGAGGGCATAAATCCAGTGTCACATTCGGCATGAGATGATATAAACTTCTGATTTTGGTCAAATACAAAGTTGACAAGACTGCCAGGCGGAATTCTAAAAACAGCTCATGGAAGAAAGATGGACCATTCGAGTGTCACAAACGAAACAGATTCGAGAGAGTCCAATCTCAAAATCATTGGCATAATCGCGTAAATTCCATCAAACGGCATGTATTTTTATCCCCTTCAATCTCCAACCTGTTAAACCGCCAAGACTACATACACGGAAGAAAAAATAAACCGAGTCTATGTACAGACAGTCCGCATATCTACAAGGTCTCTCTAGGATCTAGCAATCATCGAATATCCATGTGCGTTAGCAAAGTAGCTCTTTATTTGGTTGACTTGAAGGTAGAGCCGATGGGCCCCCACTTGATGTTGGAGTAGGTCACAGATGCGCTGCCGGAAGCAGATTCGACAGTATCTGGTGCACCAGAATCGGTTCCGCACGTTCCACGGGCAACACCTGGTGTGGCAACATCCTTGGTGGTTGGGTAAGGGGCATCAAGCCAGAGCATGTTGGCGGTATGGTCATCCCAGATGGACATGACAAGAACCATACCCCTCTTGATACCAGCACCCATTGTCTTCAGTCCTCCCTTGGTAGCGAATGTGTTTTGGTCTCCAAAGGCAGTCTTTTGAGCAGCGCAGAAATCATCGGTGAGGGAGTTTCCAGTAACGCCAACAACCTTGGAGGCCGAGTTGGGAATGGTCACGCCTCCTTGGACATAAAATCTCTTGATTTCCTTCAAGTCGCCAGCGGCAGTGCCATCGGTAGAGATGAACTGGGTGACAACGGTGAAAGGCTTGGAAGTATCAACGGTCAAACCCTTGCCCATGAATGAGGTGTCGCCCATGCGGTATGAGTTATAATCGCATCCATCAGCATCGCACAAGGACGAATATCTTGCGTTGATACCACAGTCAGCTCCGGTGCATCGGGTTTGCTCATTAACAGAGCAAGGATGACTGGAGGTATAGTCAGTAAATCAGCACATCGTTCTTCGGGTCTCTGTTATCTTACGGAGTGTAAGCTGCGGAAACCGAGTTGGCTTCCCAGATATCCATCTCGTTACAGCAAGATCCATACTGTCCGTTACCGGCATTCTTGTCGTTCGAAGAAGAGGTCCAGCCAACAGAGTTCGCCTATGACAGGTGTTAGGACAATTTGCTCTATTCAAGTTTCAAATAAGAGCGTGAAACATACCTCTCCGTTGATGAACTTGATGTCTTGAGGACATTGGGCGTCACAGTATCCGGTTCCGTACTTGGCTCCGGCCTTGTTGGTTGGGTACTTGGACAATCCTCCGTCTTCTGCCATCTCGCTGAAGTACAGCGCACCGTTCAGCCCGCAAGGGAGGTTGGACACGTCCACATCGAATGTGAACTCCTGGTTCATGAGCTTCAGCATTTGGTATTTTGTTGTGCTTCCAGCTGCCATCAAGTAAGTTCGGGATCCGACGTTGGTGTTGGTACCCTTTGTGACGAAGTTGAGCTTGAGGGCATTTCCGGTTGTGGTGATACCATAGGTGCCAGAGTAGTCGGCACCATCCAAAGCACAGTTTTGCGCGCAAGTCTTGCCATCTGGGCAGACAGTGGCGTTCCAGGCGTTACCAGTGTAGCAGTTGGTGTACCCGACCTTGTTGTGGAGCCATCTCCAGTTGGCGTCAATGGTAATAGACTGAGCCTTGGTCGTGCAACCGCTTGCAGTGCATTGACTGACTGTAAGTGGAGGATGGGTTTCTGTTGTCAAAGTACCAGCCAACTGGGCACGAGCTGTGACCAGAAGGGCAGAAAAGGCGAGGGCAGCAGAAAGCATGGTGAGTGGCTGATGATGATTGTCTTGGAGATGATGAGATAACTTGGAAAGGAATTGGAGGAGACCTTATATGGAGTCAACGCAGATGAAAGGACCCTCTCACCTCGTGCTCTTCATACCTCACACCTTATTGGAGAACGTTGAAGGGGATTGCGGAGAGGCAACCGACGAAGCCATTGCAGCCGGAATACACTAAGCCCCACAAATGTCTAGCCCGATTAAGGCACATCTTGGCTCTTTACGAACTACCCCATATTCTCAATATCATATGCCGCTCTTCAATATCTACAAACAGAATTCTTGAGGAGGTCGGATGCGGAGGAAACGAACCCGGATGACGGGGAAATGTACAGACGAGCTCATAAGCGAAGGTGAATATCAACCAACCACGAGAGTTTCAGGTTGACATTATTTGGTAGCGTGTGTATTTTCACCCTGGAAATCTTGGCGCTGTCTGAGAGTTTTCAACGTATATTTGACCGACATCAACATCAGGCTGTACCCGTGATGCGAATGACGAGAAGCGTCTCGTGTACCTTACAGGGCGAGAACTTCAATCGAACTTTTCAAATTGCTCTCTATTTTCCACAGATTCCACTGGGGATGGTTTTGGGCGGTTACAAGCAAGGTGCACAACGATACTTCGGCGGTACACTCCAGTCAAGCTTGGAGTGGGAATGGAGAACTCGAGTTCACATCTCAGCAGAATATTTTTTATCGATCATCAACACAAGCCACCTCAGGGGCCAAGTGCTCCGCCACACCACAGTTACTGGGTGCGGGAAAACCATGATCCACCTGCCGTTCAGCGGCTGAACCTCTTCCCTAAATCAACCTCAGACAGTCGGCTAAACTCAATACGTCCAAAACGGGATTGGTTCTAGCAATATTTTTCGTTATTGGCTCTTATCATTTTGACCCGATTGTCAGGGTCCACGGGTTCTTGCTGCTTTGTAATTGCTATAACCGTATTTCAGTGACCGTTACTGAAGCATGTGAGTAAGTTGAATTCATGCACTTGCATCTCAATTCATTTCGGACAGAAATAGTAACTTTTTCTCAACAGCTGATCTAATATAGTCTTTGTAGATGCCTCCGGTTGAGTTCCCGTTCTTCCGCGATATCAAATATGAAAGATCTGCTAAGTGCGGGCTCGGAGAAACGTTATCGAGTTCTTGGCAAGCAAAGAGCTCTATGATTCATCTATTCCACACAGACGAAACCCATTTCGGCGATATTTTCGGATACTCACGCCTAATGCTCATTTCTAGCTCTGCACCTAATCAGCCTCGAATTCCAATCCTTAGGATCAAACGAACGAATCATTGTCGAATCTCGGTTTTCTCCGATTAAGATATTTATGATTTGCGGATTTTCCGACCCGAGCCACACGCGGCAGGCCCCAAGCCAGGCTTTTCCGTGGTGGTAGATCTGGCTATACTTCGAATAGAAGTTGTCCCTACCTTTCATAGATTGATCAAGTAGATTTGATGTCATCTGTCAATACAGAAGCCCTTACTGTCAAATGTACATCCAAGCTCAATGCTGCGGATTGCTATCATGTTCACTTATTTTTTGAAAAAAAAATAACTGGGAGCTGGTGCCTACAGCTTTCGGTCAGAAGGGCTTTGCTAAGTAATTAAGTGCATTAAAACTCCACTTTTTTTGACACCACATACAGTTATGTGGTATATTACTACTTCATGACAGTCAGAAATAGTATTTCAATTACGGCTGCTAAACATAATGGTCCACATCTGTTCTGTGAAAGTGGACCCTCGGCAATTTACAATGAAGAAATTTTATTATAAAGCCTTTGTGTCGCATCTGATTAGATAAACAGCCATTTGGAAGACTTCACGATGTTTCTTTGCTTGAGTGCTTTTCCCTAGCATTAAAAGGCCCAATAATATCTTCAACGAGGACTTCCGAAAGCATTGACGTTGGAGTATTCTATTTTTTTTTTTTTTTCTCGAGCCGAGAATCTTCACAGCCACAATGTAACGACGATCCCGTGGGGTTGGACCCCTATCTTCGGTCAATTGACCCGAAGGCTAAAGGGAACGTGGTTCTTGGATTTTCCCTATCATATTTTTTGACGGATGGTGGCAAAGAACCCGTGGCCAAGCGGACGTTCCATTTTGCCGACAAGCAATACGACTTTGAGGCTCAATGTGAGCTCGTAAGACTGTACACGGCGCAACCTAGCCTCGTTGTATCTATATCAAGTGGGATAGGGCTAAGATAATTGACCGACTCTGACCGAGCTCGGTGCTGAAAGTACCGTATGTGCACTGGAGTAAGTACTCAACTCTGCAACGCTTCACTTATGTATTTGGATAAGTTGGATAAGCCCGAGATCTTAAATACTGCCAATGCTATTAGCATTGAGGGATTTGTCACTGCCAGGTCTCTCTACTATCGAAAAGGGCCTTCGGTACCTGCACAAATGTACTCTCGAGGTACTATGCACGATCTTACAATATAACAGGTACCGTATGGATTTTTCCGCATACAATACTACGTCTCACGGACCCACCCCAGCGGACCAGCGCGATGCATGCACGTACAGTAGTAACACTGGGAGGGCCTCCTTTGTGCAATTCCCAGGCGTTCATGCACTGTGCTTCTCGCATACACTTGCTTGCATGTATGCGCGCATCACGGGTAATAGATACGCGGATCACCGTTTTTTCCCCTCGAGATACTTCGGACTGCAGTCTGTAGCAAGCAAGAAGATATTTCGCTCCAGGTTTCAACAGAGCGAAAAGAAATAGCGGCTTTGGGGTGCTCGGTACTGATCAATATTGAGTACCGTAGATGTAGGAACCCGGCACTCAACACCAGCCATTCTTGACATTCCTCGTTCTGGTTGCGCTGCGCTGCTGAAATAAGAAAAATTTCACTAAAACTGTAGCCGGGATCAACCTTCTTGATGAAAAAAAAACACCGTGAGCCTGCTTACTTACGAGCGGTAGGTGCCTCGGTACTATATAGTGCTTACCATTCTATTGTTTATTTTTCTGCAAGCCGCAAGCTGCAGGGGCATATGGACAATACAGCACAGGTACATAAAGATAGGGGCGTCCTACATTCGGGCCTTTTAGAAGGAGGGAGTACAAGACTTTGGTGGGTAGGTGGGTAATGGTTGCGAGAGAAGAAAAAGAAAGGAGGTCGGTAGATTAGTAGGTTCTGAAGTTGCTCGTCTGTCTATTTCATATTTCATAATTCGTTTTCTCTTTCTTCATCTTCCTTGTCTCTCGGTGAAGAAGAGTCTGTCTTGTCTGTACTCTATTACCGCCACGCAGAGTCCCGATCCGTACAAACCACCGCTGTGCTTTCTTTCTCATATCGAAGCAAAAGAAAGGGGGCTGGTAGATTGATGGTTTTGAAGATGTCTGTCTATTTCGTGTTTCGTTTTCTGTTTCTTCACCCTCTTCTCTCGATAAAGAAAAGTCTGCACGGACTCTATTGCTGCCATGCTACGCTGTGTCTAGATTCGCACAAAATATATCTATCTATGGCTTCTTTCTCGGTCCAAAGCAAGAGGAAGACGAGCGGGGGATTAATGGTAGTAAAACAGTCTGTCTATTTCATAATTGGATTTCGTTGTCTCTTTCTCCAACTTATCTCGATAAACAAGAAGAAACGTCTGTATTGTCTGTACTCTATTATCGCCATTTCACACCCAAAGTCGCACAAGACCAAACATATCTATCTACACCTTACTTCTTTCTCACCCCAAAGCAA